>VXAV01011565.1:457969-470461 GCA_013399715.1 Alectura lathami
GCTTTTGTAGAGGAGGCGGAGGCGGGACCGGGGCCGGCCCAGCCCAGGTGCGGCCCGGGGCGCCTCCGGGAGGGAGCGAAGCGGGGAAAGCGGCTTCGCCGGGCTCGTCCCCACCTGCCGACTTCGGTTTGGAAAATCAGACTTCGTCCGGGTTCGGGTAGCGAGGAGGTGGTCTTCGTGCTGTTCGCGATACGAAGTTGGATTCGTTTTAAGTAATAGCAGATGCCGTTACCTGTTTATAGTGGGAATTTTGAGGGCTGCATTTTAGATTTCTAAATTAAAGTTGAGGCGCAGGTCGGTGCATATCAGTAGCAGGGTGTGCAACTTAGCAAAGGGTGCTCTCAATTTGCTTCGTTCCAGGTTCGTGTTGCTCACATCAGACTCTCTTTGCGGTGACCTGTAAGACTAAACCTTTGCTAAATCGCATATATTTGGTGAGCTAGTGCATCAGAACCTGGGAGAGGAAAGCATCCAAAGCCTCAACAATTTAGCAGGAAATCTCAAAAGTGAACTGAGAACGAGAGTAAAGATTTCAGATTGGTCTGTTAGATACTACTGGAATAAAAGTTAAATATTAATGATGATGATTAATTCCAAATGTATCACAGCCAGACTGATGCTTTGGGAACGTAGCTAGTCACAGCATTCATGCTGTGAGATTGTGAAATTCCTTAGCATGCGAATTGCCAGGACAGCAGTTACACCTCAGCAGCTAACTCCAGGCAGAATTTGCCATCCATTGACTGAAGCCTGAAAAGAGATTTCCTTCAATTGTTCTAAGGTGAAATAATAACAATAATAAAAATTCCCCAAATTGGAAGAATAAAATTACTCCCAAAGAGGAGAAAGAAAACAGATTTTGGACTGCTAAAAGAGATGATCCCTAAACACCCCAAGGTAGTTGAACCCCTGATGTCTGCCTCAGATGATGCACTTTATGTTCCTCATGGAAATTAATTTCTCAGTGTCTTAGTACTCTGTTACTGTCAGAGCAGCATGTCTGTCTCAGATGTTGCTGAAGACACAGGGAACAGTGAGGAGTTAAGAACAGGGATTAATTGTAACAGCCTGCTCAGCCACATGGCAGAGCCCAAATAAGAGGCTCTGTGATTTTACAGAAATCAGTGCTCCCCTGGATTTAAAATATTCAAACCCATGTCTAATATTTGCCTTAAGGGGATGAAGATAATGAGGCAGGGAAAAGCCCATCTATTTGTCTGAGATAAGACAAATAACACATAGGTAGAAGAAAATTCTGCAGAAACGTACATTTCTGTTACCTGCAATTATCGCATGTCTTTGAAGGAGGGAAACAGAGAGAACATCTGCAATACCAAACTAGGAAAACCTATAGTTTGCTACAGTTTTAGGTGGTCTTACTTCCCTGAAAGGCTAAGAAAAGACCATGGCCCAAGCCTGGTTACGCCTCCCAGGGCTATCTGACCTAAGTCCAACACCTGACCCCAGTTGGAAGTGCCAATGGGCTCGTCCTACTTGCTGGCACCTGAAGACCGTGTTACAGCTGCTTCCAGTAAACCAACAAAAAACACCTGGCAACCAAGCAAGAGTCCTCTAGCTTCATTCAGACCAGGCAATTTGTTTCTTCTTAGATCACAGTTAGTCTTCAAGAGGAGGATGGAGGGAAAAGGGACTGTGATAGAAATTCAATGACTTTACTCTAGGGGATTGTCTATAAACAGCCAACTAAGCAGGTAAGTTTTCATTATGCTATTAGCAATCTATTGTCTCATTTCAGAAGACTGAAAAAATCCTGCTGACTTAAATCACTGTGATAAAAGAAAGGTTATTTTCCAAGAGGTAGAAAGATATTAGTCCAACAAATTCAAGTCTTCTTGCCTGGGGTAGTGGGTAATGCTGAAAGTTGTCTCTAAAACCTGGGTCTATTGGATTTTTGTTTTATTTATTAGTCGTTTTATCAATACTAAAATCTAACTTAATCTTTTATCAGTGTTAATGTTAGAGAAGGGTAATCTCAATACAGAGAGCTAAGTGAAGCATAAAAATGATGCTATCTAATGTTGAAAGGAGCCAAGATCCTTTCAGGTTGACCAATACACCACAATGAGTTGAGAGAGCTTTGTCCAGCTCTTTGTGATGGTTTAGTTTTTGTAGTTGAAGGACTGAAAATAATGTTAAAAGTATAGGACTTCTGTAACTTTTTTTTTTTTTTTTTGACATTGTGGNTTTTTTTTTCCTTCCTTTAATCATTTCTACCTTATGTATGCATATTTGAAGTTGTAGGGTACGAGGTTGTTGAGACATGGACGTTTAGGTGTTTTACCTGCCCTGTACAGCAGTTCTGTAAGTGTTGTCTGTGTGTCTGAAAGGCTGCTAGCTGCTTGGTCCTGTAGCAGCAGTGACTGTGTTCTGGTTCTTTATTTTTTTTCCTGCCAAGAGGAATTATCACTACAGGTCTTTGCAAGCTCAATCAAAGCTCAACCATCTGAAGTTAGGATTTTGCTCCTTTCAATATTTTCTGACCAAGGGAAAACCTTGATATGGAGAAGGAGAATCACCTTGTAAGTTTTGATGTATGTTTTGTGTAATGCGTGCTCTGCTGGTCTTTTCCAAAGAGGCGGGAGGATGTCTGTCTACTCAGCTGCTAGACAGGATCCAGATTTCCGTAGGAAGAGACTTTCGAAATGTTGAGACCAGCATTTAGTAGCTTGTCTGCAACATCTGATGAATTTTTAGAGACAAATATCCTTTGAAGGAGTACAGGATATGTCTCTTGAGAAAAAGAGATGATGTCTTACATTCCAGCAGTCTAGAGTTAAAAATATTCCCTGGATGAATGAGTGGCATGGGGAACTGGTCACACAGGTTTCCCACGCACTACCGTGTCTGCCATAGGTACCAAATGGATTCAGCTGGTAAATACGTGTGCTAAAACCTGTCTCTAGAAAGAATGGCCATTTACATTGGTAAAGCTATTCTTTTAACCTGAATGTTATGTTTGTGCTTAGGTGCCCAGTGAAATGGAAATCACAGACTGTTAACCACGGTGTCTTTTGAAGGCATATCTTTTCAGATCATAAACATCCCCAATAACAGGGTACCCTAACCGTCATTCATTTCCATTGCTGTACAGCACCCTGCTCATAAGCCCAGAAGCCACAAGGAAGTGCAATTATCCCTACATCTGTAGGGCAAATATTCATTCTATTTTTGAGTATCTGTTCACAGAAATCCTGCTTTGGTGATTAAATAGGTGCTTCAAAAAATCAAAATAAGAGGGCTTTTAATTAGGTAACCTCTTGAACAAGCGCTTAATGAAGCTGAATGTCAAATATAAACAGTGGTAGGAGGAACTACTGATTAGTGAATATGTGCAGCAAGCTCTGTACAGTTTCTCTCTTAAGACATGCTGCTACAATTGCTTTGGAAGAACGAAATGTAAGGTGAATTGTAGGAGTCAACCTGTTGGTCTTGTAAGGTATGAGAAGTCGCAGATCCACAAAGGAATTCCAGGAGCTGGGGTTGGGGAGAGAGCAGAGGAAGGCAAGGGGTCAGAAAGACCTGCTTGAACATTGGGTGTGTCATTTTGCCCTAGAAAGGTAATGTTTTCCTGGCATCTAGAGAGTGGAATTGCATTTCCCTGGAGCAGAATGTTGCTTAGGGGTAAAATATTAGTAATTATATCTAAAGGTAGACATTGGGACTGACATTAAGGATACATTTTTGTTGAGATTTCAGTGTTTCTGAAAAGTGGTAAAAATAAATTTGCTAAATTGAATCCCACCTAAGTGCTACAAAGAGTGATGTCTTGATTACAGTAATAAAGAACACAGCAACATAAGGCAAATGGTATGCCTAGCAGCAAGGTATGGATTAAGTTAAAGGCCCACAAACTGAGTTTGTTAAGTGACAGAGCACCATCCCCAGTCGTTTTAGATGTTTGAGAATGTGAACATTGGGAAAGTTGGATATGCTGAGTCTTGCATGCCTGGAGATCAGTGAATTACTAGTCATCTAACAAACTAATACCTTGATTGAGTCGTTACTTCATTAAATACTCAATGCAGTCAATCAGAGGCTGTACAGATATCCCCAAGGACTTTATTAGCATTGTTATATTAAGTTAGAAATTCTAACAGAAATAGAGGCATAAAAATAAAATGTACATGTTAACAGTTTATTTCTCCATCCTAATCTCTGCTATATGAAGAACAGTGATATTTCTATTTCCAAGGTCTGTTTTTGGATTTGACATTTATAGTGGATTGTTGCTTAATTAAAAAAAAAAAAAAAAATTTGCTGAATTTGTAAGAGTTAACCTCTGCATGTTTCTTTTGTGTTCTGAAAGGAGTATTAATCACTGCAAAAGGCATTTCTTTTGGCTTTTATACAGCTAGACTTGTCTCAGGAATACTCTGCTTGTGTAGTGCAAATGCATGTACATCATCTTACAGTGCCTGTGTTAGGCTGCATGATGTCTGCCCTCGGAGTACAATATCAGAGGCTTCTGAGGAAATCTGATCCATAGACTTGCCATTACTGTGCAATTGTACTCCGATATTTAAACAAACAACCAACACAGTAGAAACATCAGTATACTTAAAACTGCAGCTTGCACATTCTATACATTTATTTTTTATTTTACTACTTGCATCAGCAGAAATGAACATTTAGCAGCAGTATTTAAGTACTTCCAGAGTATCCAAAAATAATGAACTGAACAGTAAGAATGGATGTCGTCAGCAAATGAGATTATTGAGCAGTCCAAGAAAACCCTAGGTCTTCTGCATAAAATATTTCACCTGGGAAGTGAACATTCTGAATCTTTGAACAAATTTTAGTCACAACCAACCAGAATCTTAAGGCAGAAATGGAAGAAAAATGATTCTATGAATATAATAAATCTTGTAAACGAAAGTTTAGCTGAAATGTTATCCTTTTGGAACAAGCTCATACCAGTCAGTGGTTCTGTGAGATCTAGCAATGTGAGAAGACCTCTCTTTCTTCTTCCCCCCAAATTTGCAAATTGTATTTCATAGTTCTCAGTAATTTTAGCAATTGCTGTATGAAAGCTCACCATGCAGCCGCACTTCGGACTTGTTGTGAGTCATCACTTAAGAACACTCCTGTGGAAAGTGATCTTGACATACCCAGCAGATCAAAAAACATGCATTAACATTTCCACTCTAACGCAATGGGCGATGGCATGCCCTACCTTGTCTCACCTGTATGACCTTACCTCTGAAAATCAGAGGAAATGGATACAAAAATCTTTCTGGGAAACAGTTCCAATGAGCAAGGAAAGAATCTGATACAGACTATGGATGTGCCCTTTAAGCTAATTCCGGAGTAGTTTTTCTACTTATTCTCACTCATATATTAGTGAATTAGGCCCTTTTTATAAAAAAAAAAAAAAAAAAAAATCATCTTTTAAATATTTGTATTTTACTAAGGTGTCGTTATTGTCTCTGTCATTTCAGGCGGAATAATATTGTTTCACAAGTTGAATAGATGCAACTTGAATAACAAATGCAAATAAAAAAGGATCACGCAGTAAGTTGAGGAAAAACTATGTCGAAGTTGATTCAGGAATTTGAAGGCTTGTTACAATGTCCTAAATGTACAGAGCACTCCTGGGAATGACAGGTCATCTACTGAGATCTTGAGTTCCTGCAGATTATGTCAACTGGGAGAAATTATTTGGGGTGAAGGACTGAGGCTTAGGAGAGAAAGAATTGAGTAATTAATTGCACCTCATTAGCTGTTTGAAGAGCTGGCTGTCACCAAATTAAGGATATAAATTTACCATTACTCCTATGGCATCAGGACAGAGAAACACTTCTTGCATTTTCTTAAAGCATGCAGAGACAAAAAAAAAAAAAAAAAGCACCCTAAACAGACAGCAGACTGTTGCTATCACAAAGCATTATTTTCATAAACTACCGGAAAGCTATATGGAAATAAAACATTGTAAACTGGAAATAATGAACTAATGGATGTTATTGCTCTATTTCATCAATGTGATTGATTAAACAGTGACCCAGACAGGCTCACAGAATATGGGCAAGTGTAAAGGGACTCTGATAAACAGAAGAAAGAGCTGCTGTCAATAACCTGATGCAATGCATGAACTAGCTGAGAACAACAATATATTATTCATATTTATATAATATCAAGAATAGTTTGGAAAATGAAATCCTTTTCTGTTTAAGTTTCATAACTTCAGACATCATTATCTTATACATTCCCCTATATTTTCCCATATACATTTTCAGTTACAAATGTGGCAATGCACACCTTCAACCTGTGGTGATGGTTACACGTAATTTCCCCATTGGAATGAAGCTGAAAGGCCAGACCAGGAAAGAAATTTTAGGAATGAATAAACTAGGTTGTTGTGCTGCTTTTGGATATGAGCTAACATATTCTGTACTTTAAACGAGAATTGTTATCTTTTCCTCCAACACCCAGTCCATTGCCAAATAAAAGATATTTGCAAATGATACGAAGTGAGCTGAGGTAAAGAGGTTTTTACCAGGATCAGGTGTCTTTAAAAACCCTCTCCTTTAAAACCCAACGCATTTGCACTGGCTTCAAGTCAGCCTTCATGAAACGCAGCTCCTTTCAGAGCTTCAGCAATACCCTCTTCTGGACAGGGTTGTTCAGGTCACTGCTGAGGAGCTGGGTTGGTGTGAATAGTATTTGCCTGTGCTAAGATTGCCTGGTTACCTGTAACAAAAATTGAGGCCTCTAATCTTTTTCTAGGACATTGGTTTGAATTACTACTGATCAGGACTGCTCAGCATTTATCAGGTGCTCTGAATGACAGCTGAGCTAACCGATATCTGGGAGTTTCAAATTGGGTTCCTCAATATTTCATCATTTACATGGGCAACTCAGGATTCAGGAAATGAATTTGGAAGCGTGCTCTGGCAGCCCAAAGGGCCAACGGTACCCTGGAGTGCATCAGGCCCAGCACTGCCAGCCAGGCGAGGGAAGGGATTGTCCTGCTCAGCTCTGCCTGAGGCAGACTCCATCCCTGCAGTGAGCAGGCTGCAGGTGTGCAAGAGGCTGGGACATCTGACCCAAACTGGCCAGAAAGATATTCCATACCATAGTTGTGAAGCTCAGCACTAAAAGCTCAGGGACAGGAGGAGGAAGGGGATATTTTTGTATACGGCATCTGTCTTCACAAGTGTGCATGCTGAGGCCCTGTTTTGCAGGAAGTGAATGAACATCCCTGGCTGATGGGAAGCAGTAAATAAATTCCTTGTTTTGTTTTGCTCCTGTGCACGGATGTATTTCACTTATTCAGCTGTTAGTATCTTCATTTATTCAACTGCTGTTATCTCAACACGTGAGTTCTATTGCTTCTGTTCTCCCCATTCTTTCCACTGTCCTGTTGGCATGGGGGGAACAAGGAAACAGCTGTGTGGGTACTTAGCTGCTCATCAGGTTCAACCCACCACAAGTACAAGCAGTACTGTGCATTTGCACTGTCAGATTTTTTATTTCTTATTCTCTGAACAGGTGTAGGTCAGTGTTAAAACTTTTATTTCTTTCAATTTCTGTGTATTTTTACCTAACACCTTAATTCATTGTTATGTTTTGATCTAAATATGTCTACAGAGGGGAGAGAGGGTAGAAATTTTTTACTTAAATGCATTTGGAGATCTTCATTTTCACTGCTCTGACATCACTTGGTGTATGTATATTGTAATTGCCTACGTGCCGCTGCTTTTCTACAAAAGGATTTCCTGGAATGATGACCTCTAACAGGCAGCAGAATGCCAGCTCAGTGAAGAGCCTTTCACTATCCCACCAGCCCAAGGCCTTCTTCAGATAGTAGTAGCTGCACTTTTCCACAGCAGATACATTTGATCACTCCTAAAGTGCAAAAGGAAAGTCATGGTAGTGGAAGTGAAAAACTGCCAAATAGAGGCATCTGATGGAAGAACAAATTTGATGCAGATTATTAAAGACAATGTAGACTACATATCTTGTTTATTATTATGTGCATAGAATTAGTTTGATACTAATTATCTATGGCTAATTCATGGATATTCACCAGGTTTATCAAGAAATAATGCTGTGATAGCCACTCCTAGGATTTCACCCTATGTTTTAGAGTGAAGATGAAATTCAGGAAAATTAATGGAGTTGTATATAAATTGCTCCAATATTCTCATTACAAAAGCATACAAATTAACAAGCTGGCACTGTTCTACTTCTGTAGGTATGTTCCTACACTGCTAAATGGGACAGAGAATAGATAGCACAGAGACAAGCATTCTTGGTGTAGTTTTGCATAATCTGTACTTTAACAAGAATAAGTGAACCCAGAGAAACCACAAGCAAAAGATACGGATCAAATATATTCTTCTGTCTTAGCTTCCTGCGGAGTCAAAGAGAATCATGTATGTATCATTTTGAATCCAGGAATACTTAAACTCTGAGAAGTTAACTTCATTATGCCTTATACTGTCTTCTGTTGTCATTCTATTTTAATGAAATGCAAGTTAAAAGCTGTATATAAGAAATGCAAAAAAAGCTGGTTTTCTCTTTTAAGGTTTAACAATGTTTTATTTTACATTGTGTATCATTTAAGCCAATATTTCCTTTTTTAAATAATATAACGGAAACATCAAAGACTACAATCAGTTAACTTGGTTTTAAAATAAGGTTTTCAAAGTTATATATTCTATGTTTTGTTTCTGTTATGATATGAAAAGCACTTCACTTGATGTCGCATAGGAGAGCCACTCCTCTCAATATCCAATGGTCTGGAGATACTGCTGACCTTAAATAGATCACTGTAATATAGTTCAGGTCTGTCCTGTTGGGCTTCTTGTAAACAGGGCAAACATAGAGCTTGGGATCTTTAGGACCGGTTGTATTAACAGCAAATATATGTACCACAGGCAGGTGGACAAAAAGCATCTTTGGTGAAGATTCAATGAGCTTACTATTTCTTCTGTCCCAGCCTGCTCCTTCCAAGTACAGCCCATAAATATATACTCCATCCTGTATGGAGAGTAAGCAGGTACATCACATAAAAGAAAACACCTGTTTTATACAATCAATAATTTGCTTAAGCTATAAAAATGAATATAACTTGTACTATAAAAGTATCTGACACTGAATCTTTCTGACCTATAAAATAAAATTATACTATCCTTCTTGTTCAGAAGATAACGCTACTGAAATTATTAGCAATAAAAGTTGTTCAATAAAGCCTACAGTGTATACAATTCAATTTAAGATTTTATTATATATTCAGTAAATATACATCTTATTCCATGGCTGAAGATCATTTAAGATAGCTTTTTTGAATGAAATATTTTTATAATGTTTTTATAAATGCAAAATATAAGCCAGAAAAATTTTATAATTGCTATTTATCTTTTAAGTTGAGAAAAAACAGTGAGGTGAAGAGAATAATAACTTTTCCCTTTAGCAATCTCAAGTGCCTGAATGATATAAATTAAATTCTGAAATGAATAGTAAAACATCTTTCCATGTGATACATACAGAAGGAGCTGCTGTGATTTCTTCTTTGTTTTGCCTTAGCACTTCATTATGTATGGTAACTGTATCTAAAGCCCAGCCTTTGTGTGCTCCAGTAGCTTCTTGTCTCATTGCTGTTAGGAATCCTTGAAAAATTAAGCCACAGATTTAGTATATATCTCACATGACAAAGACATCTTGCTTATGATTCACATGGTTCTGCATTCAATATTACAGGCAGATATTTACAGCTCTAAGGAAACCAAGCACCTTGACTATTAATAGGAAATTTTTGTTTGCCGCCTTTTCCTTCCTATTTTGACCCCACAGATGGCATTGCGCTGACAAACATTTTTAAATGGCACATATAATTTTTGCTAACTGAACAATTCAGTAGCTGAAAAAATGTTTGCTCAGGATACTGACATATATTATCATTAAGCTCTCAGCTACAGGATCCATGGTAGATCTGTGCTTCAAGAAGAATTCTGAAGGCAGGTGAACTATCAGTTATGAGCTTATATTGATGTAAAGGCAATGTAGGAAAAAGGCTTTTTTTAAAAAATGGAAGATGTAGAAAGATAGATTTCACTGATGCAAAATTTCAATGTAAAAGGTGTCTAAAGTGATAGTGTAAATGACTATACGCAAGGGGAATCTAAACAAGAAAGTGCTTATAAAGGATTTTTTTAATTGTTATTATTTTGTAAATGAAAAAAAGGAAGAAATGAAGGTAGAGGATGACAAAGGCAGTGAGGTGATTTTCAGAGTATTGTTTTGAATAGACTGCAGAGTTCTGCAATAAAAAAAAAGGTTTGAGATGAAGGGATGGATAGACAAGATGACAAATAACAGGGCAAGGAGGAACTTTGTGTTATAATAGAAGAAGCTACAGAAATGAAACGCATGTAGAAACAACCAGGTATTTGCTACAAGTGTCTCAGAAGATGATAATGCAGCCACCAAAAAAACAAAGCTGCTATTTTGTGCTGCCAGATGAAGTACTACTTGGAGTTGTCAGAAAGAGATTGAGGCAAAGGGAGAAAGGTTAGCATCAGAGAACTGCACACTTGTGTGTGATTACTATAAAGACTTAAAGATGAAATGGCGTCGGTTCCTACGTGATGGGGCATCAAGGAAATGAACACTAGCATTTTGTGGAGTGATGAGTGTATGAAAGGAGGAGAAACCGCTAAATGAAATGCTGACAAGCCAGGAAGGAAACCATGAAAGTACACCTTCATGCAGTGGAAGACAGCATTTCCAGATGTAAAAGTGGTTTAACATGCTGATTAGGAAAAATTCAACTAGAAGCTGTGTTACAGCTGAAATATTGATGTCTGTTGCAAACATAATGTAGTACATGTGCTAACTTCCTCAAATACTAGATATTCTGATACAAGTGAAACAGTTTGATATAGGCTTCTAAATTTCACTAAAATTAATATCTTTAACAACGTATGAAATTTGATCTTTTATAAGCCTGTTCAAGTACAGTGTTTACTTAATGGAATACGGCATTACCGCAAACATTCACTCTCCCACGATAATTATAATTTATAGATGACAATCACTGATGCTTGCTCAAACATCACAACAGACTTTAAATACAATTATTGGTGATACTTTATAATAGTATACAGAGATTTTTCCAATAAACTGATTAAATATACTCCTCACATTTTAACATTATAATGTATTTGCCAATACCATGATAGATTTAGAGCTCAATTCACCAGTGTAATCAGCTTAGGTTTACTTGCAATGGCAGCACAGGGTAGTCCAATTGCTGAATCGCCTCACTGCAGTCACTTTTTACACTTTAGTTTGTGATTTGAATTACTCAAAATTTCTGGTGAGCAGTATTATTAACACAGTAACTATGTCACGCTCTTATCCAATAGTGCAGCTTTTGTACTTAGAATCATAGAGTTGCTTGAGTCAGAAGGGACCTTTAAAGGCCATCTAGTCCAACTCCCCGGCAATGAACAGGGACATCTACAGCTGGATCAGGTTGCCCAAAGCCCTGTCCAGGGCTTAGTGGACTATTTTATCCATCTACAGTAGTTTTTTGGAACACAGAAGTTTAAGCAGTCACCAATTTCAAGACTGTGTTTCAGGTTTGTTTGCTCTTAGGCTAAACACTTTCTTTGATCAAACAAATCTGTTTCATTTTCACCATTTATAACATTGTGAATCCTGCTCTTGAACTGTTGGGGATCAGTACACTCACCAGCTATGCTATTTATGATATAAATGGAGTGCTGTTTTGACTGGCGCCTCAAAACAATCTTTTAACAATAATCTTGATGCTCTCTGGAAACCTTAACTGTTTTGGAGAGCAACTCTAAAAAAGACTTCTATNGTTTTGGAGAGGAACTCTAAAAAAGACTTCTATTTCTACAGTCCTAGTCATAAAGAGGCCAGTAAGAACTGAAGCATTACATCTCATACGTTAGTCAAAGATTTCAGAGATTAATCCCAATGAAAAGAAAGTCATAGCTGTTTCATGAGAGAAGATTCCCATGGGTGGTTGTGTAGGCTAAAAGGGATTTTTCTGCAAATATGCATCTAATAAGGTAATGTTCTTTGTTAACCTGTTGGAGATGGTTATAATTTTTCTTCCTCTCAATCTATCATTATCTGTTATAGCTTGATATATTTATTGTGTTTACTTGTACTTTGCAGTATATCTTCAATGAATTTGAACAAACTGTCCATTAAACAGAAACAATGTGCAAATGACAATGAAAGATGACAATGAAAGGTAGATAAATTATGTTATAGTTGCATGTTGCTGCTGTACTGTATATAAACAACCTAGTGCTCTAGACTCTTCCTTACCTGCATCTTGCAGTTTGGAATTGGATAAAGAGTTTCAAGCCAGAGGAAAATTGGGAAAAGTGTATTTTCTTTAGACGTTCTATCACAATTTACTACAATATGCCAACGAGATAAAGCATGTCATTTGTTAGCTGTGTTTTTTCTCTTGCAACTTAAAAACTG
>VXAV01011565.1:541449-555956 GCA_013399715.1 Alectura lathami
CTTTGCATTATTCTTACCCAAGATTTGTCAATATTCTGAAAACGCTTTGCTTCCTGTATTCAATGAAAACATAAGTGCTTTCACAGCATCATCTGTTGGAAATTTTTACACAGATATCTATTAATATGTAATGGGCAAATACTATAAGTTTACCTGTGGCAACTGTTTTGCAATATCTCCTCCTACAAAAACAGCTTCAAGATAAACCCAGAGGTTCTGCACAACCAGCCATTCTTCAATTATATCTGCAGAGCCACTTAGTTGAGAAATCCATCTCTGAATATCTTTTTTAAATGGTGCATTGTATCTAAAATAAAGAATGAGAAACAGAAAAATTTAATTCTAATATGGCTATAAAAACACACTTTTTTCACGTAGAGAGCAAGAAGAATCCCCTGAAAAGTTTCTAACTACTTGATTATATTCAAATATATTGAGAAAAATTGTTACTAATACATGAATGTCTACCAGCCATGGGAGTTTTTAAATCGGAAATTTAAACTTTTATTCTTTTTTTTCATTACAAAATAACATTCCATTCAAATTTACTGCTGATTTATTCTAACAATAGTACAGTTACTACCTTACTGTGTTTCTGAAAACACCATGCAAAATATTTTAAAAGTACCTATTGCTCAGTAAAGAGCCAAGAATCATTAAACTGTCCTCCATCAAAGTTATAATTTCCGACGATTCAGTTCCCTTTAAAAGTAGCTCTCCTCTCCCTTTGAATGATGAAAAACTCAGAAATTGATTTCCCCAGCTTTCAGTTATCTGAGATAGTTTGGCTTCTATATCCTTTTCCTTTGTAGCAGATATACATATATCCTGCAAAGAAAGAACCACATTTTGGAATCTGTTCCACATAAATGAAACCTTCCTTAACATTAATAATCTAATAATGGTCTATTTAAAATCAGTATATGACATTTTGTAAGATAGTACAGCTGTGTCACTAATGCCGAGATCACAGTACAAATTTTACTGAAATCTCACTGAAATGAAATGTATGGATGCGCCATTTGCATAAAATACTCCATTGAAAATGCATTAGTACCTCACTTCAGCGGCTTCACATTTTGTTTCTGTGCAGCAAGACTTCTGAATCATCATTTCTATAGGTTTTTGGGTAATTATGTAGATTCATCTTGGTATGAACTCTTAATCCTATCACATTTCAATTTATAGAATCATGAAATCTCAGTTTAGTTAAGCCTGAAATGGATCTCTGGAGGTTGTCAAGTCGAACATCCCATTCATATAAGAGCTTAAAATCAAAGTTAAGCAGATCACTTTGGAATGCTTCCATTAAAAATCAAATGAAGTATGAATATAATATCATTTGCATGTGAATCTACCCTATAAAACTTGCAAATTCTGCTCAGAGGTTTTTTTAGGTTATATTTGGGGAACTTTTGAAGTTGTATGCTTCAGAAGATACTATAAAGATCGAGAAAAGTATGCACATTAAATGAAGAAGCATGGAGGTTTTCCTCTGTAAAATTTCTGATTCATTTACAAATCTTTAAAGCAATCAGAGAAAAAAAATTTAGGTGAATGTGATCATTTAAAGTTTATTTTCTGTTTAACAAGTGCTAAGAATTTAGGGCTATGAAGAATGTGAAGAGATTATCTACAAATACGTGTCCAAAGATTCCAGCTACCATGACTGTCTTTGATCATATAGATAAGAATTTCTAAATACAGTATTATTTAATTTAAATCATTGTGGTCTGCTTGACAGTCAAGACCTTTATCAATGTAAAAAATTTTTTTTAAGATGAGGTGAACATCATTTATAATATTTTTGTTGATAACATCAAATGAAGAAAGAGAAAAATATATATTTATCTACCTCAATATCATCTTTATTTTGAAGAATGGGTGCTTCCATGATGTTTCGAAGGCAAAAGGAATCAGATTCTATATCAAATTGATGTCCGGTTGTTTCAGCTATACGATCCCAGTGCCTTTGTTTCATTGCTTTGTCAGTCATCATTTCCAACAAAGGACAAGACTCGCTAAAATCATCAATTTTTTTCTTGAGATCTAAAAATGCTTGCCATGTTTGAAGTCCTTTAGGTAGTCTACGGCACCTGCAATTGAGTTAAATGGATACAGTAGTAAACGTCCTTTTGGAAAAAAGAGGAAATTTTAAAAACACCCTAAAAAACAGAGAGGAGATAGGAGGTAGCAGCTATTGAAGTCAACATTTTCTGTGTAAAACTGTGTCAAATTAGTCTACCTGTCTAGAAAAAAAGCTTGTGAAAATGCTCTCCTAATAATAATATTTAACATTTTTAACCAAATAAACAGAAGAAATATTGCAATTTTCATTAAAACCTATGTCTGTTAGCTGCTCATCATTACAGACTTTTATTAACCAAAAAACAAAGCCAAATTAATTAACATTGGAGAAATACAGTACTTACTTCAATATCAGTAATACACAACACACGTTACCATACCATTTTGGAGATAAACATACAAATTAGAAAGATATGACCACTTTCTCTTCTCATTTTGGCTAGATGTTCAGAAAGTATTAGCTAAGAAAATGAAAACTAAATACATCTAATGGGGGAAATAAAAAACAAACCAACAAAAAGATAAAAGAATAATTATCTCTACGATCGCACTTTTACAGAGCCTACTCAATAAGAATTAAGCAGAAGTTAACTCGCCATACGAATCTCCTAATGTAAATAATAAAGCTTATCCTCAGAAGGAAAGGAATAAAGCCTGGTTGATATTTCTCTTGCTTTTGCATCATTTTTTGCTTTTGTCTCTACCTCCCACTGACACAATTGCTTATATTCTATATTCAGCCAGGATAGGGCATTCTGTGTTTGGTTTAGAGCTATGTTGGTGCTGCCCAGCCAGCCAGTACGTTCATGCACATTGTTCAGCTACCTGGCTGCTGTCAAACATTTAACACCTGCCCAGCTTTCCCTGAGTTGGGGAAAGTATTTTATGTCCACTTTTGCACTACTGTGAAGATTTGACTTTTGTAAAGCTCATAGGCACTTGAGATTAGTTTGTGAGAACTGTGTCATGCTAAGTTGAAACTAGCCAATAGAATTATTTTTTTTAAGTATTCAAGAATTCAGAAAAAAATGGGAGCATAAACTTGGTCAGACAGTGACATCACATATCACATTTATTAAGAAATTAGGCAAAATAAAATTTTTTATTATTTTCTCTGTTTGCAGCCTTTCTTTTCATTTATTAATGGAGGGTTAAGGCCAGGTACCTTTATTTGGGGCACAAGAATCAGAAATGGCAAAGTGGAACATTTGGAATAACATGATGCAGGTTCCAAGGCTGGGAGCCTTCTTATCCTTACTGAGAAGTCCTGTAAACCAGTTTTACACAAAGACAAGACATTGCCAATGAACTGTCTCTCAACAGCTTGCTTCAGAGTGAATCTCTGAAATTCTAACAGCATATATTACCTTAAAATTGGAAAATAAAAATACCCTTTGGCAAATATTTTCTTGAGAAATTGTCAGCTCTGAGTTAAAATTTCCTTCTTAGACATTCAGCATCAAGGGAAACCTCAAGCCCAGCTTTCAACTCTGACTGTCAAAAGTGCAGTTACAAACCTACAGAAATTCTTCACTTACTGATTATATGCTCTATAATGATATATTTGATATAACAATTCAGTTAATCTTCAGGGAATAACATACATTTATTAAATCAACAAGATAACCTGAAGCCAGTTAAAAAAAAAAAAAAAATCAANTGGATTACTCGAACTCATCAGTGAGATAAGGTATGAAATGCTGAGGTAAGATATGTTAACGAAACAGAGAACGGAAGAATATGATGGGTAAATAGTTGGGATGTGTACTTAACAGCCAAAGAACGCCAAAGCCATTTTAAGCTTTCAATGTTACTGAGGTGTTTGTAACTTTTTTTTTATGTATTTCAAAACCATATTACTTAAGACACTACTGTTAATGTATTTAAAATGGCAGAATTTTTTTTTTTTTTTTTTTTAAAAAAGGGATTAAATATTCAAAAAGACTCAGAAATATTATTACTGTATCTGGCACGAAGTCAATGGACTAATCCTCACAGTTATAGAACTTCCCTTTTACAAATGAACTTTCAGCTTGTTTAGGCTAAAGAAATGGACACTTCTACTCATTATAGGCTCTTCTGTCCTGGTTTCAGCTGGGATAGAGTTAGCTTTCTTCCTAGTGGCTGGTATGGTACTATGCTTTGGATTTAAGATGAGAATAATGTTGATAACACACCAATATTTTGACTGTTGCTGAGCAGTGCTTACACTAAGTCAAAGACTTTTCATCTCATGCTGCCCTGCCAGTGTGGAGGCTGGGTGTGAACAAGAAGCTGAGAGGGCATAGAACCAGGACAGCTGACCTAAACTGGCAGAAGTTTGGGTCCATATTCCATACCATATAGTATCATGCAAAACTGTAAAACTCTGAGGACAGGATACCACTGCTCAGGAGCTAATTGGGCATCAGTCAGTGGGTGGTGAGCAACTGCATTATGCATCACTTGTTCTGTATATTCTTTTGCTATTATTATTATTCCTTCATTTTCTGTCCTATTAAACTGTCTTTATATCAGCCCATGAGTTTTACCTTTTTTTGTCAATTCTTTCCCAAATTGTACTGGGGAGCAGTGAGCATATGGGTGTGTGATGCTTAACTGCCTGCCAGGTTAAACCACAACATCTTCTGTTACCAAAACTATAAGTAAAAGGCCAGTTAGCTAAAAGTATAGTATTATGCCACTCTTTGGCAAGCCTTATCCCCTTATGATAAACCTTATTTGTGGAAGTTTTATATTCAAATATATCAAATAACTTTACTAAAGTCACTTAAATCTTAATGCATTTAACATATGTTAAGGTTCATGTTATGATCACACCTGTTTCGAAAATCCAGAAGCTCAGCATTAATTTTTTCAATATCTACATCTGTCCAAAGTATCTCATAATAACCATTTATGCTGTTTATTACAGTGTCATACAATCCATACAATTTCTGAAGCAAGGATAATTCCCTTCTGGAATGAAAAAAAAAAACATATCAATGATTTCAATCAGCTATTTGGATATTTATCAGTACTTAAATACATTGTTACCTGTAATATTATTACAAAAAATCGAGGTAGATCAATTAGATTACATTTCTTAATGTAGAAAAGAACAGTTCATTAATAAAAGCCATGAAAAAAAGGGTGGATGGTGCTAAGTACCTATTACGTACATCAAACATACGGGTGAAGTTTTGCTTTGGTCTAGTTCAAAACAACTTCAGTTGATATAAAAGAAGTGATTATCCCCCTATAGTCAGCATCTGCACCCTCACCTCAAGTACTGTGTGCAGTTTGGGGCTCTGCAATATAAGGACATAAAACTATAGAATGTGTCCAAACATGGAGAATGGACTAGAAGGGTATGACCTATGAGGAGTGGCTGAAGATACTTGGCTTGCTTAGCTTAAAGAAGACTGAGGGGTGACCTCATTGCTGTCAACAACTTCCTCATGACAAGGTGCAGAGAGGGAGGCACTTATCTCTTTTCTCTAGTGACTGGTAATAGGACATAAAGGAAGGGCTGAAAATTGAGGCAGGGAAAGTTCAGGTTGGATATTTGGAAAATGTTCTTTTCTGAGAGGGTGGTCAAGCACTGGAACAAGCTCCCTAGGGAAGCAGTCATGTCCCAAAGCCTGTTGGTATTCAACAAATATTTGGACAGTGCTCTTACACACATGGTTTAGCCCTTAGGTTTCCCTGTGTGAAGTATGGAGATGGACTCTGTGATCCTCATTGGTCACTTTCAGCTACAGATATTTTATGATTCTATGCTAGTCTATGCACCTTGAGCTGGCACTGCTGTGCAAAGCAGAGCATGCCATGGCAAGTGGTGATAATTAGTCAATTTACTTCAGAAGCAGTCTCTGAACCTGAACTAAAATGCTGATGCAAAAACAGCCAGAAAGGGTCAGATCCTCATCTGGCGTGAATTGTCATCAGTCACTGAAATGGCTGGTGTAGAAACTTTAGAATCTGATTCTCATTAGTATAGCTGCTCAAAGAGTTAGACTCTCATAAACCTCTAATTATGTGTCATATATGATTAAATACCAACTTTTCCTTGCATTGTTAATATTTTATCTCATCATTATAATACTATATTTACTCATATACATATATGGATATATTTTTAGGAGCATTCTGCTCCTTTATATAGCATGATACCTGTAGTAAACTAATCTGGTATGGTTCTGTTACAACAATAAATAAGCAAAATTATTTTTTATTAACAAATTCTTTAAATTCTCTTAAAATTTTTGTTGATATTTTTTGAATTTAATTTCAGGTGACAGAAATCTTCCATATTATAACATTTCCCTCTTTGGTGTACCCTCAGCCTTTCTACTATAATTAATAAACACCTAAGAAAGTTTTATTTCCACAGTTACCTGACTTTATGCAAAATTTCATAGTCTGTGACAGGCAATCCAAACAACTGTTCACTAGAAGAGTACGTGACAAACTTTCTCCAAAGCTCATCAAAATAACCCTGAAGAAATTAGGATTCATATAGACAAAATTTAAAAACAATTTTTTTTTCATTTTAAATTGTCTAATAATAAATCATTAAAGTTCTAAAGCTGTCTTAAAACACTTCTATTGAAAGCCTATGAAAATGTCTGAAAAATACATTTAATCTACAATTTTGAATTTGTTCTCATGTAAAGCAATACTCAAATCCATATATTGAATTCAAATAGTGAAAACATATATGAGAAGTAATAACTTGAAGAAACATTTTACAAAAATGGGATGAGAAATTAATTCCACACCATTCAGACAGAAAAGAAAATATATGTATTAGCTGATACAGACTGGATATAAACATTGGAGAGTGCCAAAAATACAATTATTTTCAGACAAAGTGTAACTACTGTCCAAAGTATTGGATCAACAGAGTAAAGTGGAAACCAGAATGATTTTAGCACTTAGTATCTGTAAATACAAAGCATTATTTTAGCAAACGAAATGTATCTAGTAGCAATGTATATGAACAGCAAATTCAAGAAAAGTCACTCCATTTTCAGTACATAGCAGATGCACGTGGAGATTTAAGCACCTTTTGTTAGTTTGTCAGTGCTTTTCAAGAACTTTGAATCCTCTTTTTACAGCATCAATATCTATAGAGTATAAAAAAGACTATAAAGAGTCATACGGCAAAAAAAAAAAAAAAATCTTCAAGTTACTATTACTTGCAAAGAAAAGGAGTAAAAAATGCAATGAAGGTGGTTGGGGAACCATGAAATAAGGTTCATAATCAACAAAAATCGACTTGAAAGGCAAGTATCCAAAAGGAAAACGTGATCTTTCGAAGAGGAAAAGACTATCTCACTGATACGTAACCTGGCTACTTTTCAGCCTTTATCAAGCCATTGTACTTGACTCTTCTCTTATTTTTTTTCTGTTTCGAGCAGATAATTTTTGCTCATGAAACACAAAAAGTGAAGCAAGATTACACATCAATCAACCAATCCTTCCACATTAAGGAAAATAGTGCTTGATAGAATATAATTGACAGAATACTACACAGAATATGAATGAAGATTGCAGTCTTTCATAAATGTCATTCTAAACTTACTTTAAAAAGCAACAGTGGATCTAATTTTAATTGCTTAAAAACTTATCTGTTTATTTTCTTACCTGAAAGATCTGTAGCCTATTACTAGCTTCCTGAGGTGGAATATTTGGAACCATAGGTCCTTCCTTTTAAACAAACAATTAACAGAAACTGAATGTTAATTCCCAAAGTCATTGAAATCCCTTCTACATTTACAGTTCACCACAAAATACACAATCTTTTGGTAGTCAAGATCCAATCAAGTTATGTGTGTCAGCAATGCAATGCTTACAATAGTAAATCTAATAAAATACAGCTTTCTAAAATTAGAAATTCATGATCTTAATTGAATTGAATAGTACTAGACATTCATTTCTCATGTTTAGTTTTTTGTTTGAAAATAAAGTAAAACCAGTGAGTGGCACGAGATAACCTTTTTAAATGTTGAGGCGTAATCAAACAAAGATGTCACAACATGTGCTGCAATTTCTAAATTTGTTTCTAAATTAAGATCTCATTGAAAGAATCTCCACCAGGGATTCTTTTCACTCATAGAGCTGCTTGCACTGCTGTTTCTCTGGATTAAATATTTTGACCTATAACAATGACTGCTTAGTAACTATGACATCAAATACTCAGTAGCTCAACAGAATAAAAATCCCAACTGATTCAAGTCAAAAGTACTGAAAAACTAAGTACAAGTCTTACCAATAACTTAAAAAATACATATTACAGTTACCGTTTCATATGATGTTTCAAAGTTTGACACATCCTCCCAAAAAACTGCAACAGATTCCAGTAAATCTCTTTTAAATTTGGGCTGAACTTGAACCAAGTCATCTTGAACCTTGGTCTGACATAAAGAAGTTTAATAATCAAAGTTATTTTTAAAAAAACAGGAATATATATTTAAGCTATATACAAACCAAAATTACACATAAAATTATTAAAATTCTGAACAAAAAAGTGAATTAAGCTAAACAGGTATAATTTTATTTTATGGTGCTATGTGCTCAGTTTATGAGATAAAAAGTGGAAAAAAAATAAAATAAACTCTCCTTTCAATCATAAATGAACATATTCCATTACAATGAAGGAGGAAAAGGGAAAAAAAGGGCACTTCTTTCTCTCCTTCCAAAAAACTCCCAAAATGCAAAATTTTACACTCCTCTTCCTCGGGGATGGCTCAGCATTTTCTTTAACAACTTCCAATATTTAATGGAGTCTTACAAGAACGCTGGTGAGTGACTCTTATAGTGATAGAACAAGATGGTACATTTACATTAGGTATTAGGAAGAAATTGTTAACTCTGAGAGTGGTGAGGCCCTGGCACAGGCTGCCCAGAGAAGCTGTGGATGCCCCCTCCCTGGATATGTTCAAGCCCAGGTTGGATGGGGCTTTGGGCAACCTGGTCTGGTGGGCAGTGTCTCTCTACTCATGGCAGGGGGGTTGGAACTAGATGATCTTTCAAGCCCTTTCCAACCCAAATAATTCTTTGATTATTTTTTCAACAGCCTGAGAGAAAGGATCAAGGCCTGCATGAAATGGAAATTAAAAAATACCCTCTCAACCTCTTGAGTCCTTTCTAGAGTGATTAATCTGTGTGAGAGGATCTATTCATTCCAATTAAATATTTATATATTTCCATCTAAACATCTACACTTCAGAACAACATCCAATACATATTGAGCTCTTGAGGGATACAAGTCTGTCCTAAAAAATAAAGGTATGTGTGCAACCATCATTTAAGGGCAAGGACAATATACACTCAATAAAATCATGTAATCTAAGTGTAGCAGTCTTCCTGCTCATATAAGAATGAAGCAAAAACTTGAAATGAGAGACAGCAGAAAAAACTAGAACAAGTAATAAATTCCTTACTTTCTTGCAGCTTTTAAGCACGTATCTGAAGTTGTAATACTATTTAAATAGTAAACAACTGATTTATAAAATAAAATTAGAAAATGAACAATCCTAATCAAAGGTACTAGTGTGCAACTGAGACCAAGAGTGAGACCAGGAGTGACAACTGGTCCCACATTATCTTTTATACAATGAAAAACAGTTTTACTCACAGCTTTAGTCTGTAATTTATGAAAAGAATATCTGAGTGTATCAACTCCTTCTGATTCCTCTTTTGTAACCTCAATTCCAAATGTGTTTAAAATGGCATAGGCTTCCTAGATGAAAAAAAAAAAAGAAAAAAAAGAAAACCTTAGTTATGAGCCATTTAAATTCATTTGCAGAAACAAAAACATGTTAAAAACATCTCAGATAAAATTTGATCATGTAATTTAGTCATAAAATACAGATTTGTTCTTCTAAAATGATGATGTTGAATGAAAAAGAACGAGGACAAAACAGTAAAAAAGGTATTTATTTAAAAACCTTGGACAAAATATTTGAAAAATACACAAATGCAAGAAATTTAATATTAAACATATATGAAGTTTCATAATCTCAATGGTTTTTATATTCCACTACCTCAATGTAGACTCTAATGACTTCTTTCTAACTCTAAATAATTACCCACACAATGAACTACATAGTTCTGAAATATTTTGCCATCTTATTTATAAAATCCTTATTACTATATGTTTTCCAAACCATCAAATGATTGTATATGTATCTATTACATAATGAATCTCTCTTATCATTTATTCTCATTTGCAACTTGTTTGCATTCATGTAGATTGCATACCTGTTTTACTACCCTCTTTCTACAAACAGGGCACAAATTATTTAAAAATAAAATTGTTTTCCTTTTTTTTTTTTTTTCCTTTTTTTTTTTCTTACAGATTCCCAACAGGCAGGCAAAATATTTGCTAGTGAAGACAAACGGAAGTGTATAATATCATGTTAAGTGATCCTTTCACCTGTTACATCTGTTATGTCACTTTGATGGCTCGTGTTCAACTTGGTGTACACCAAGAAACACAGTTCTTTTTCTGCAACGCTGATTTCCAGACAGTCACCCCAGCCTTTGCTGGTGCCTAGAGTAATTCATCTCCTGGAGTAGGGACTTGGCATCTCCCTTTTTTGAGCTTAATGAGGTTCCTGTTAGCCCATTTCCGTATGCATCCAGATTCCTCTGAAAGGTAGCACAACTGTCTAGTGTATGCCACCCCTCTCGGTTTTGGGTCATGTGCAAGCTTGCTGAGGGTGTTCTCTGCCCCGTATTTCAGGATTAACACAGTACTAGACCCAGGATGGACTCCTGTGGCACAGTACGGCTTCCTGGCCTCCAACTAAACTTTGTGCCACTTACCATAACACTTTGAGCCTGATAGTTCAGCTAGTTTTCAAACTCACTGTCTCACTTATCTAGCCCACATTTAATCAGTTTGTCAATGGTAGCATTATGGGACACAATGTCTAAAGCCTCAATACAGTCATGATAAATAATATCCAACACTGTCCACTGAGCCATGCATCTCATTGTTGAAGGCTACCAAGTTTGTCAGGCATGATTTTCCCTTGGTAAGTCCATAATGACTATACCTGATCACCTTCCTCTATTACATTTAGTAGGTACTTTCTTAACATAAAATTAGCAAAAATTACAACAACCCACTGAAAGCCCATTCTGGTACCATGTTAATAGACATCTTTCAGAAATAAAATGTTGGTATTCAGCAGTTATTCAACAGGCACTCAACATTTCTTCTGCAAAAGCTGGATGAAAATGTAAAACAAACTTGTTATATTAAACCGACTGTTTCTAAGTATGATAAAAAAAAAAAATCTGAGTATATACAAAGCTTAATGAGCTTCTTTTATCCAGTGATATCAGGAAAACTGGAAGAATGCTGCAAATTTCTTACATACAGTGATGTGTGGCTCCATGAATGTATTCTTGTCGTATTTTCGGGGGTTAGATGACCAAGATGTCTAGTTATAGACACAGAAGAGTCAAGAAGAGGATTAAGGGTAATGAAAGAGCACACAGAAAAAGGGAGATTATTATTCTCTTCTCTTGTGTTCTCATCTGCTTATTTCTGCAAATGTTTCTTGTTATATTGTATTTAAATTGTAATTTATTAGAGAATCTGTTTTTTTATTCTACATTTATGCAGAAGCTAGCAAAGTACATAATACTGACTCATAATTTAGAATAAAAATAGCAAGAAATCTTTGCTTTTTTTTTTTTTCCTATCTTTAGCCAAGATCCTTCATGACGGTAAGCTTGCTTGAGTTCTAAGTTTATTTTATGACTCCTAGTATATAAAACAACTTTAATCAAAATAAAAACATTAAAAGTCATCTTACTTCAATAGGTCCCAAAGTCATATCCATTTGTACTTTATTATCACGTATGGTAGATAAAGCTTCCATGGCAAGTCTGACATCATCTAGGTCATGCAGAGGTCGAGACAATTTCTTTAAATGTGTGGTTATGAATGACATCATGTCTGTCATTTTCTTTTTATATTCTATATTTAAATAACGACAGAGGAGTATCTTCCAGGATTTGGCTTCATTTGATAATGCTGTTTTCAGTGGTCCTGATTTAAAAACAAAAGCAAACAAAAAACCCACACATCACATATGGTTCTTTACAGCAATTAGGAAGAATGTCAGCAGAAGTGCAATCAATCACTGTATTTGAGAAAAAGTCAAAAGAATTTCAAGTATACTTAAATACATTTCTGTTTTTATATCCAAAAAACACATTGGCAAGCTTGTCAAATAGAACATACGAAGAAGATGAATATAAATGAAAAATGTCTACTTAATTAGATTCTCAATTACATTTAGTTAATATCTATAAACCAAGTGCATGAAGATTAGTGATATTTAAGTGGATTTTATCAGTTGTCTAAATGGTATCCTGGGATTTCAATACTGGGATTTGGAATATTTCACTAGTAAAACTGCAAGGTGTCAAATCATATAATCCACAGTCAATTTAAACATAAATTGACACTGAAGAGATAGAAAGACTAATCATTGGCACTTTAGCTTATGATGAGAACAAGTTAGCATTCTAATAAGCAACACTTTGTACTCCAGTGACAAACTGAAAGATACTAATAGCATACAACCCTTCTACTTAAATAAACTTTACAAAGACACACTTTCTTCTTTAGTAATGTTGCTATCAGCGTTACAATTTTGATTCCAAAAGGCAAATGTCTCTTGCTAATCATCTAAAAAGAAGCTAAAATTGTTGCATGTTCCAATGCTGGATGTTCCTTCTCTCTGGTGACAGTGACAGGGCCTACACATAATAATATGCGAGGTGAGAGGGCCAAGTTCATGGGCATTTTCTTTTCTGTCACAGTAAAAATGGCTTAATTCTTCAACAAGCAGCACAGCATTGAGGGAACACATGGTGTGTGAGAGAACACATTCCAATGCATGATATCTGCGCCAGATTGTCTATCTCAAAAGATATTAGTGATGGATAGGAAAACTCATGATATTCTGAGAGCTGTGGATGCTAAACATTGAAATTGCTCAAGCAGTCATCTCTCCAGCTGAAATAAACACTGATAGTGAAAAAGAGGCTAATGCAGCTATAAGCTGATCTTGTGACAACATCAAAGAAGATGATTACTGGTCACAATGCCGTTTATGAGCACTGGCTAACTTGGCGTCAGAGATGAGTGCCAAGGATGATCAAAGCAATGTCAGTATACATTTGTTAGCTCCGTAACAACTTTTCAGCCATGACAGAATTTAATTTCATCATTCCAAAGAGGAAAAGGCAAGAAGAATGGAGCCTTTTTTTTTTTTTCAAGGCAGATTTGCTAGAATGGTCTCTGCGAGTCCATGGCTGATTGGTCATGGAGGTCTTTAGCAAGTGCTGAAAACCATGTAGAACAGGCATAGTTGACAAGCTCTGGATCTTGACACTTCAAGGCATCCAAACAAACGAACAAAAAAAATTGTGTTTTAAAACCCCAAATTGATTTCATGTAAGACTTATGAGAGATGGGACATTTGCCAGAAATACATCACTCTGTGAGGCATGAAGAAATCTCACATGGAGATGAAGGATGTAATTTGACCTTTCTCAAGATGCACAAAAGCGAAAAGCAGCATTAATAGAAATCATCCCAAAATAAAGATGAATGTTATGCACTGGTGGAAAATTCTGTTTCAGTTCCCAAGTTGAGCTTTCTGGCTTTGTCTCATATGCTCATACACTTCTGATTACTCAGAGTAACATACATATCCAAATATTAATACAGGTAAAATCTGCTAGAGCACTCAATATTTTTTCTAATTAAAGGTAACATAAAATTGTCTGGCATAGCAGTACTCAGAGTGTCCAGCAGTAGAAGGCTTATTTTTAATTGTCTGGTTAGCTGCTAGTGGTTCTAACAATTCTTCCCTCTCAATTGATATTTTTATTTTATTTTTTTCCTTAAAAAAAAAAAAAAGGCTCTAGTACGGGCAGTTTTAGAAAGATTCCCATAGTAAACATCAACCCAAGAACTCATCTGGTTTTCTGCTATGATTTCATTGTCAATGGCCTTATATGCTCTGCACATGTCCTGCTTCTGACATATTTCCTGAAGTGCTTTGCTCTTCTATCTTCAGAAAATGATTCCTCAAAATCTTTTCTCATATGTCCTCATATGATTGAGTTATACCTAAATTAGAACTACCCAAACAAGTAAAGATATAGTTTTGTGCAGCTAAAAGAATAACAACGCACTAGTGACATTACACAAAAGCATGACCTACTGAATCAAGGTCAAGATGATTTTCTCAGGAAACTGCACTGAGCTGGGCTCAAAACTGGCTGAATTGTCATGCTCAAAAGGTTTTATGATTGGAAAGTATGCTTTCTACTCTACACAACGGTAAAAAAAAAACCCTAGATTTCAAACAGTACTAAAGTGATAAGCAATATAAAAA
>VXAV01011565.1:606694-622817 GCA_013399715.1 Alectura lathami
CCCCCCCCCAAAATTAGGTCATGTTGTTCTCATGGTGACACTACACGCAATATCTTATCAGCTTCTTCACAGTACAAAACTATTGTTGCAAGTTATGCTCTGCTATGACTCACTCATCACTTTTGACTTAAACCGCTGTACTGTCAGATTAAAAGAGGGAAAAAAAAAGCAGCTTGCTGTTAAATTGTTCCCAGTCTGCCTGTACTGTGGCTTTCCCAGCAACGATCCTTGCTCGCGCTGTGTTTAAGCACAGCACGGAGACCTGTCCCCAAAGCTCTGTGCTGGCATCACTGAAGTTTTTGTTTGAAGACTTAACGCGAGCCTTCTCTCCGTGCAGATGTATTTGGTATGTCTTAGGTGACAGATGTGTAAATCAGGTGCCTGAAGTGCATTATTCTGTTGGAATATGTCCATTAATACTTATGAAAAAAATTGCTTTTGAATGTGTTTTAGCAATACAAGCCTATTTAATTTAACACACAGTTCTTGTGGGAATAAACATTAATGTAGCCTTGTTATCCTCCAAAAATAGGAGGCTCTTTGTCACATACCTGTTTTGAATTTGCTGGATTGAGGTGTGGTTACTTTCCTCCTCACGAAACTACCTGAAAATAGATTTTCTTCCTTCTTCTCTCTTGTTCCCTTAAATTGTACTTTAAAGAAGATTAGTGTCTTTTTATGTGAGGATTTATAGGTCAAGGTGTCATCTGTTTAGCAATTTAAATATGGTTTATTTTTTCTGCGGCAGAATAGCAATAGCTTGTGCTTGTTGAGAGCAAATCATTGTGTCGGTTTTGTATTTACAGAAATACAGAGGCTTTGCTGGTTTGCTTCCTCACTGTACAATTTTGTTTTCCTGTTTATAGAAATAAAGGCTTGCAAAGGAGAAACATCTGCAACTGCCTAAACCAGTGTAAAACAAAAGTAAACAAACAAAAAACCCAACTCCAGGCCCAGCAGCACCGCCCACCACCTTGAGCTAAGCAAGATTTGGATGTGTAGGGAGTAAAATGAGCGTGATACAGTTTGTGTAGATGTGGCTTAGTTAGGACACCCATGTGGGAAAACAGTGTGCTCGCTGCTCTTGTGGCTTGTAGTGCATGAATGGATGATGATATATTACTTCTTTTTTGATGGTTAAAAAAATGTACAGTCAAAACTAAACAATGACTGCTCAGAAAAAGAAATTCTAATGTTATGGACTAACGTTACTAGAAGATTTCCTATAGAATGAAAGGATTGTTAAAATTCACTGCAACAAAACTTTTAACTGAGAAAGGCGCATCTCAACTGGTTTTGCTGTGGCCGCATGCCACCTGTTTTAATGGCACATGTCGTGCTTTGTTTCAGAAATATGGTACAGTTGTTGTTGTGCAGCTGGATGTTGCTGAACAGCGTTTCTGTGTCCTTGCTGTTCAACCTGTCAGCTGTTCAGAATGGCAAAGAACCCTAATTTTCAGGAAGCTGGCCATCTGCCCACAAGCTACGTCCACTGCAGGTCTTCAGAGAGCTTTACTGGTGAGTGTACCAATGTATTTTATTGAGATTTTAACTGAAGGGTTGAGTTGCATGTTGTTTTAACCGTGTCACATCAAGCATATTAATATCAATTTCATGAGTTTTTTTTTGATAAATCTTAGTATTGTTCTTCATACATAGCTAAACTTATTCCTGCTGTTGTGACAGGGAAATGCTGAGCAGAATGGAACGTGTAATAGCGTGTAACTTTCCATAGGTTTGAAGTCAAAATATTTTTTGTACAAATTTTTTGTTTATTTTAATTGATAATGCTGTCATTGGATGCTGTCATGGTAAACAGAGTTTTAACGTCTGGGTTTCTTTTAATGATTTCCCAGCAGAAGGGTTGGAGATAACTTAAAAAGTTCTGGGAATTCCATTTACATGGGTTTTCACACTCTGTGTCTATGAATTCATCCTGTGTGGATTACGTTATGATGAGTACTGGATGTTGGATAAGTAGGGCCAGTTAGTTCCTCAGACATGCAGAGGTAGTTGTGAGGAGGTGGTTAATTAATATGATGTCAAGAAGTTTTTTAACTAAAGTTAGATTTTTTTTTTTTAAATTACTATGTGCATTGTGGAGGTTTCATACAAACTGTTTAGTTCCCATAATGCTATGAGTGTACTATTCTTTCAGTCAGCATTTGAAGCAGGGAGTTGTTCGTATATAAGTCAAAGTGATTTACTGTGCGTCTGTAATTCAAATTTTTATAGATTTTGTGTAGTGTTGTGGGTAACTTTTTTTGCTTCTTCCTTTCTGTAATACTGTGATTGTTACGTATGAGACAAAATTTCTCTAAATACCATGAGGGTATATAATGAAATGCCTAATCAGGAAAGTTGAGGACATTTGGGAACTGGCTAATTGATAGTGTTCAAAAATACAGGATGCTTTCTGTTTTAAGGATTATCTTAATTAAGTTGTTTTCTTCTTGGTTTTTTTTTTTTTTTTTTTTTTTTTTTTTTTTTTGTATTGTTTTGTTTGTTTGTTTGAAGTTAGGGAGGCATTAACATAAGTGCAGGATCTTTTTCCCTTTTTCAAGGCCTTGCAGCACTTTCAGGTGCCTCAGGTTGTGGATGGTAGCTTGACTCTCCTGGGTGACATTGTGGAAAGCCGAGTAACTGCATAGAGCAAAGAATTCCAGATTATTGGAAATACTGTGTGGAAGTTAAAGGATGAAACGTGTGGAGAATTAGTGATAGAAAAATACCTTTTTTCCTCAGAAATGTTACTTGACTTGTGCTTCAGTGCTGAATTGCATTTTTCCTGACAGCGATGGAACAGAGGAAGTTAATGATATTTGTAACTGAATTCTAAATATTAATGTCTCTTTGTGGTTGAAGGCTGTTGCACATCAGTCCTTTGACCTGTTGTGAAAGTGGAAGAAACAGTGAATGGGCATTTAGAGTTTTGTGGGCTTGCATCAAACCATAAAACTGCTTGTTTTACTCTTGGTGCTTGTGAACGCTTTACATGAGTAAGCTGAAATTGGTCACAACCTTTAATGCACTTCAACCTGAACAGCTTTAGTTTTAGAACTTTTTTTTTTCCCCCAGCACCTGTCACAATTTTCACTCAATCAACATTGTTACTGGGAAGTGCAGAGGAGCTTCTGCAGCAAGGCTTCGGACAGATTCTAAGTATTTACTGCTGTTTTCTTCAGTATAAATTGACATATTTACAAAAAAAAAAAAAATCCAATTTCCTGAGAAGTTATTTTATTGTACCAGAACTTATGAGAACAAAAATAGTTTTGTATAAAAACACACGAGGATATTCGCTGAAAAACAGAGCACGTGATTTGAAGGAGGGTTAATTTGTACAGTCTCCTTATTGCCACACTTAATTTTCTTTCAGTCTATGGTAATAGAGATTATGATTAAAATTAAAATTTCCAGGGATTTTGTTAAAACATAGCAAAATACTTTATAAAGTAATGAATCAGCCCAGAACTATCATAATTCCTATTCCTAGAATAAATAGCGGTGTAAGAGAGTTATATTCCAGAGAGTTCGCTTAGTGTATTTCCAACAAGAGCTGTGCTGTGATAGGTACAGCGTGCATGATAAAGGAATTGTGTCAGGGGTATGAATTTTTTTTGCTCTGAGTTTATAATCCAGACTGGTTTCGTAAAGTTTTTAACTCTGTCATTTGTCAGGGTACTTGCTAATTTGTATTTCATGTATTTCTTTTTGAACTTCCAGTATTAGTTAGATGCACATTTTTATGTAAAGAAAGAAATTCAAACATATTCGTGGAGAAATTCTTAAATTCCTCTTCTCTCTGTGTTGTAAGAGCATTTCTTCCCTTTTTTCACTGAAACGGCGCTGTTTTTCAGAGGGCTGTCACTAAAGACATGGGGAGGGGGAGGTGACACAGTACTGGTCTTTATGGCAGTTCTGGTTCCAGAGTAGTTTAGTCAAGGAGTCATTGTGGTTTTTGTTGCTGCATTTTGTAGGTCACATTATTGTATGCTGTAACATGTTACATGTTGCTTACTAAAAAGGAAATATAGCAAGCTGAGAACTGTTGTGTGTTTTTTTTCCTAACATTGACACACTGTGTAATGTTGCATATTATGTAATAAATGTTTCACATGCTTGCTACTGAAGATGGCCACCAAGAAGCTGCCTTCTGCTTCAGTTTGGGATAGAAGAGATTTGTAGACCTTTCCGACATCACGTGTGCCGTTTAGCATCGTTTCAGTTTTAATAGCTCCTCAAACTTACCGAGAGATTGTACTTAACCTATTTCTGTGGCGTGAACAAAGCTGCAGCAGCTGACTCCTGACGCACCTGATTAGCTTTTAATAGCTCCTGGAAATAGGTTATGGTGCTGGCAAGAGGTTTATAAATGGCTCAGCCTTCAATCTGCAGTTTGTTAAATGTTCTTTGACCACGAGGAAGAGCAAATGCCTGTGTCTGAGTGAGATGTCAGTAATCACAGAAGATGCTGGAGAGATCATCATAAAGGTTTTTGCCAAGCTCTAGGCAGCTTCTGTCTGTCTTGTATTTTATTTAAAACTCTGAGTTAACAGCCAGGAGTGCTGGTGGTAATGTTCAGCTGCACAGGTAAGCAGTGAGCTCACAGCAGCTTGCCACAACCAAACCAGGGTATTAGTGCTTACTTCCTCAAAGGAGAAGTGTCCAGACCACTTCGGGGCATGACTGTATTCATACCTCTAAATAATCAAGGCTGGGAGGTTCTGAAGTCGTGTGTTATTTGGCTCTACATTGTGAAGACAAGAGTGGTCTCAAAATGCTGCTCTCTGTGGAAAATCCACAATACATATGGAACCTGCATTAGGAACGTGTGGTGGGTTGGGCACATAAAAATGTGAGTGCTTCTTTGCTGCGTGGGTGTTACCTGTGGAAAGCACACAGAGCATGTGCGTAGCTCTCCTGGACTTGCTCATTTTCAGCCCTTTGTGTCATCAAGCATTTGAAAGGCTGCTCAGACACAGGCTTGTAGGCATCCTCTGTAATCTGGAATAATGCATGGTGCCGGTAGTTCGGAGGGCATTGGACGTCTATGGAACAAACTTGTCTCGCAGCTGGCAGAAAGGGACTTCTGAGTTCCTGCTTCCATCACTTGCGTTAGTCTAGGGTTTGGTATTGAGACTGTCATCATCAGTTTACTAGCAAATGTCCCCAGCTCAGGCATTGTGCTTGTTCTTGTTTAGAGGCAGGTTTATATACTGTTTGCAGGGAAGTGTTCTTTGGATTCTCTTTGTTTATTTATTTATAATGGGAGCCAATCTTCCCTTGAAGCTTTCACTCTGTTGGCACATGGCAACACCCACAGCTACAGGAAGCGAAGCTAGCATGCAGCTAATGGCTTTCCCTTATTTTTGCCATACTTGTAGTCTCTTGGTTTTATTCGGGCAGTATCTGTTCTCAATTTTACAGAGGAAAAAAAAAAGGTGAATGAAGAAAACAAGAAAATGTAATGTAGAGAAAATGCAATTAAAATAAATTTTAAAGCCAAAATGTGCCTATCTTCATACATGCTTGAAGCATCTTAAATGAACTTCCCTAATTAATCAGAACTGGAACTAGCAGAAGAGAGAAGAGTACATCATGTTTGATAATGTGCATGTAATTCCCAGGCAATTGGGTCGCCTGGCTATTGTGCAGAACAGTGAAGATCAACAGCAGCAATTACAGACTTACAAGGTACAGAAGTTTTGGAGGAAAGTGGAGGCTTTAGGTTGCAACTAAATAACAGATGCATCCTTTTGTTTGCTCCTTCAGTCTAATAAAAGGTTTTACATTTTGAGGGCATTTCGATTTCACTGTAGACTATGTAGACTCAAATAATTATGCTGTGATAAATACTGTTGCTAATTGCAGCTTGATTGATGTGAATTAAGTTAATCTTGCCTGCTACACAGCAAATGTTACTGGTAGTGGATCTGTTGCATAAATCTGTTCAGTGCAGCATTACCTTACCTAACTATAAATTAACCAGTGAAAATGGAAAGAACAATCTGTTGCTATGAAAAAAAAACAAACCCAAACCTAATTTACTCTTATGTCAGGATGGAAGAATAACTTCATACAATGTTCTGTGTTACCATGGCCAGACTGCCCCCAGTGCCTCAGCCAGGATTGCTGCTTCCACGCCGTAATGCCTCCTTGGGTGTGCAGCTTCTCGTTCAGATTGCAGAGAGAGCCTGAGGAAGGCTGGGTGCTGCCCTCCCCCCCCACGCTATGATCTGTCATCAGTTCACTATGCTGTATTTCTCTCCAGTCTGATTTTCTATTTCTGCCACTTTGGAATGGTGTGTCACTGGTATCTTGATATTATGATAAGCATTTCCAGGTGTTTTGGAAGTGCAAATAATATTTAGAATCATAGAATCATTGAGGTTAGAAAAGACCTCTGAGATCATCTAGTCCTGCTGTCAACTCACCACCACTGTGCCCACTAAACCATATCCCTAGGTGCCACATCTACACGTTTCTTGAACACCTCCAAGGAAGTAGACTCCACCACCTCCCTGGGCAGCCTGTTCCAATGCCTGACCACTCTCTCAGAGAAGTTTTTCCTAACATCCAACCTGAACCTCCCCTGGCACAGCTTGAGGCCATTACCTCTGGTCCTATCACTGTTACCTGGGAGAAGAGGCCGACCCCCACCTCACTACAGCCTCCTTTTATGCAGTTGTAGAGAGCAATAAGGTCTCCCCTGAGCCTCCTCTTCTTCAGACTTAACAGCCCCAGTTCCCCCAGCCGCTCCCCATAAGCCTGGTGCTCCAGGCCCTTCACCAGCTTTGTTGCCCTTCTTTGGACACGCTCCAGGGCCTCAATGTCCTTCTTGTAGTGAGGGGCCCAGAACTGAACACAGTACTTAACCCCATATGCATGTGTTTTCCTTTCTTTGTTCTGTAGAAGTGCCTGAAAACAGATGTGTGTTTCCTGATAGCACTTATAAAATACGGCTAACAATGCATTCATTTTATGAGTATTTCACTTAGAAGATGAATGTGTTAGCTGTGTGCAGTGTATGGTTTCATTTTTTTGCACCCCGTCTTTCTTCAGCGCTAAGTAGGTGCTCGTTTCGGAAAGTGGTCTGTCATTGTAGCGCAGAAGGTGACACTGAAAATACAGGTGGTTATTATCAGAAACAGCTAACTGTTTTATTTAGAAGGAAGCTGAAGTTTAACAATAGAACCTAACTTAAGACCCAAATTCTCCTGTGGATGCTCTTGCCACTGAGACTACAGAAAGTCCGCAGAAAAGCTGGAGAAATAAACCAAAGATAACAAAACTAAAACCTCCCGTGAATTAAGTAGTAGCAAAATAATTCCATAGAATTGTATTGTTTTGTAAATTAGTAAAGTCTCCTACTTTTGACTGAGAGGTATTTGTTGTTTGATTGATTTAGTTTTATTAAAACATTTAGCTTTATTTAAACATTTAAGGGAATGAGAAAGCAACAAGAAAACTGAGTAGAAAGAGTGAGAAAATTGTACGTTGTAAAGTCTTGCTCTTTGACAGACTTAATCTGTTAATTGTTAAAAATTGTCCCTGATCCTTTACTTTCTCCCAGTTCTGGAAAGCTAGTTGGAATTCTGGAAGAATTCATTAAAAACACTGCTGGTTTTACTCATCACTGACTTTCTAGAGATTTCAGAGTTAAGATTGAACTAAATTGGTCAAATAATTTATTTCTCTGTATTTGTATTTAATTCAGACAAAAATTGTTTCTAATAGTAATTTTAATAAAAATTGTTCAATTTTTAATTCATTTTGGTGGAAACTTTTAAAGTAAATAGATTGACAAAAAACAAGGTGGTGGAATTATCTGAAATATTTTTCTGTTGACTAGAATTGTTGATGCAAGCTGCGCTGAGTCCTGTTGTAAATTAACTGTAATAGAAAACGTCTTTGCTTCATTTTCCTTGTAAGATACGAGAGCTTACCCTAGTTGCTTTTTTTCATAATTGTGGCATAATCTTGGCCGTTTCTAATCATTTGTGCCCTTTATAATGGTTGTTTTGTTTCTCTGCAGGCTACCAGTATCATCATCCCTCCAAGATGAGTAACAGCCATCCGCTTCGCCCGTACACAGCTGTTGGTGAGATCGACCACGTCCACATCCTGTCAGAGCACATCGGGGCCCTGATGAACGGGGAGGAGTACAGTGACGTTACCTTTATTGTGGAAAAGAAGCGTTTTCCGGCACACAGAGTGATCCTGGCTGCCAGGTGCCATTATTTCAGGTGAAGTATAGCTTTTTATCAGACTCCCTGGAAATTTTCATGCAGATAAGATAAACAGTGTTTCTCTGTGAACTTTTCAGAGCCTAATCATCTGTCCATTGAGTGTGACCTTTTCTGTGCGAATGTTTCCCGGCATATCAGATCATTGTGTCCAGATACAAAAAGATAAATACCGTGTCATAATGTTATTCTTTTGACCTTCATTAAATTTGACTTGGAAGTTATTTTCACAAATTCAAGAGAAAGATAACTTTGGAACAGAAAAGTTTTGATGTAAAATTATTTTGATTTCTCAGAGCATGGATGGTGTGCGTCTGTGGAATACGTTACTTAGAAAGTTTACTTCTGACACATTGAAATCAAGTATTTATAACGATCTGGTAGACTCGGGTTAGAATGTTTATTTTAAAACTAGGAATAATACTAATCCATCTTATTTTAAAGAGCTAGGCATTTTCCACTCAAAATAGAATTACTTGGACTTTGTGGTAATCTTTTTCTAGTTAATTTAGTTATTAATTTACCCTCTGACAAAAACAAGGCATGAGTGCAAATTGTGTTCAAACTGTGTACCGCACTGCAAAAATGAAACAAACAAAAACCAGATTGTGAGTGTATTGAATATTTTTCTTCTCAGGATTCAGGACATCATCAGGATTGCCATGTGCTGGGTTTAGCAAATCTCAGAGTTCTCGATCCTTTATTCCTTACTCAAATCCACCACTGCTATTATGGTGGCGAACTAGCTGTTTCACTTATTTCTGCATTTTTTTTCTTCCTCACCAATAGCACAAATGAACAACAACAGAAAACCCAAACAGAATGTCTGAATTTCTGCTTTGCAAACTGTAGCTCAAAGCAGAGATGTAGCAATTGTTCTGTAGGATCAAAGCATGAAGCATTAGAATATTATTCTTTCCTGTGCGCCTGCTTTCAGAGAACTGCACTTTAAATGACAAGTATAAGGCTTTTTCTTTTGTAGCTTCTGACAGCCCATCCCCTTTGCATCCCCTGTGCTGTAGCTAGTCATTTTGTTTCTCTTTCTACTTTTTGTCTGCTTGTATTTTTCTCTTTGTTTTTGTCAGAACCTAGTAATAACCGCTTTACTAAGTTTCTCCAACTTTATCTTCCTTACAGAGCATTATTATATGGTGGAATGAGAGAATCTCAGCCTGAAGCAGAAATTCCTCTTCAGGACACCACTGCAGAAGCGTTTACCATGCTGTTGAAATATATTTACACTGGTCGTGCCACGCTACGAGATGAGAAAGAGGAGGTCCTCCTAGACTTTCTAAGCCTAGCGCATAAATACGGGTTTCCAGAGCTGGAAGATTCCACATCTGAGTATCTTTGCACCATACTTAATATTCAGAATGTTTGTATGACATTTGATGTTGCCAGTCTTTATTCCCTTCCCAAATTAACATGTATGTGCTGTATGTTCATGGATAGAAATGCCCAGGAGGTGCTCTCCAGTGAAGGCTTCCTGTCGCTTTCTAAGGTATAGCTTTTGTTTGCATTTTTTCCCTGGAGTGTTAATTTTAATTTGTACGTGCTTCATGATAAAATACTAATGGAGGCGTAAGATACAAGCTTATAGATTCATTAACAGATGTCACTTTGTACTTGTGGAGCTGAGTCAGTTGGAAGTATTCAAGCCAAGGTGAAGTAAAACTCCTAGTGATCCATTCTGAATTATTTAGGTATTTATTTCTGAACAGTCACCATAGGTAAATACAGGAGTATCCTAATAGGTGGGAGCAGGCAACTTAATCTTACCTTGTCTGTTTTGTTCTTTCCTTGAAAAAATATCATTTGGTTTCTGAACGCTGCCCAGTAGATATAGGGATTTGGAACTAGAAGATATTTCATTCTATTAATTTCTTGATAGAGACAATGTGATTTTCTACAGTGTAAGCTAGGGTGTCCTGGGGTTCCTGTGATTTGTATTGCTGATTATTGTCACATTCTGAAATCATGTAATATGACCGTGTGGTAAGGTGTGTATTTTTTCTTTTAATGTATTTGTTGTTGTTAGATGGCATAAATATTTGTGCAAGAGTCAGGCAACTGTGCTATTGAAATTTTTCACTTTCTCTGGAATGATCTTTGAGTTTGAAGTGATAGTGGCTGAGTGTTTTCAAGTGGTGTTTGTGTAAAGCAGCAGAGCATCTTGAATGAAAGATGTCTTCATTTTATTAAAATTAAAAAAGCATTAGAAGTGTTAGTGGAAGAGCTGTGGTGGGTCTGTTCATCAAAGAAGTGGAAGACATTGTGCTCTGCTGACTAGCTGTGTAGGGAAAAGATATTTTCTTACTGCAGTCTATCATACTCAGTTTATTAAATCTGAGCTTTGGGAGCCTATTTTCAATTAAAAAAAATTATCAGGAAGTATATACTTTCTGAAATCTTTGTCATAACCAATCCTGGCACACAGAAAAGATTTGTCCATTGAGGCGGACTCCCAGTTATTCTGCTTGCTGAATGAAAATCGAAGAGCCATTCAGTGTTTTGTTCTCATTTTGCTGTCCATGGGTTATGTGCATGAGTAGGAGTTGCTGAGGTTTTACCTGCTGATACCAAGCTGGTCCCAAAAGAGGCAGAAAGGGAGAAAAATGCTGTAGTAGTTAGAAATGATTTAAAAAGGTAGTTCCAAGCCACAGCTGATTTTTCACATCAGTCATCTTTTATCAGTCTAAGTTTGAAGGAGTGCCTTGAACTATTCTACTACATCCCCAAATCAGTTCTTATATTCCTGATAACCTTAAATTTCCTTATATAATTTGATATAACTTGAAATAAAGTTGATTTGAATAGTTTTCCACATTTCCGTTCTGTCTGATTTCTCGTAGTGGATTAGTAATTTTTTTTAGTATTTACATTACAGATTCATTAGATCTTGTGGAAGAAACTAAAGCTTGCCATAAATGCAGTACTGAAACTGAAGGTTAAATTTTGGTGAGCAGTTCTGTAAATAGTTACTATAGACTAATATGTTTTGTTGTTGCTCATTAATCTGAGAAACTAGATTGGAGATCAGGAATTTTGAGGGGACTTTACTGTGGGCTGTTTCAAGTAGTCACTCCTGGAGTTTATTTTTAATAACGACAAGTTTAGATAATCTCTTTAAATTAAAAAAGAAAGCATAAACTTAGAAAATAATTTTTATTTTTTTTTCCCGCTCCAGGCTGCTCTGCTAAGTATTGTGCTGAGGGACTCTTTTGCAGCTCCCGAGAAGGACATTTTCCAAGCCTTGATGAATTGGTGTAAACATAACCCTAAGGAAAACCATGCTGAAATCATGCAAGCGGTACGTTTGCCACTAATGAGTCTAACAGAACTGCTGAATGTTGTAAGACCTTCTGGATTGTTGTCACCTGATGCCATCCTAGATGCCATTAAGATCCGTTCGGAGAGTCGGGACATGGACCTCAACTACAGGGGCATGTTAAGTAAGCACTGTATTTTTTTTTTTCCTCTCATTTAGTGACTGATGTGCTGTAGTTGTGTGGAGGATGTGGCTGATTTGTTCTTTGCATTTTTATTCCTCAAATGAGAAACAATGTAAGTTGGCATATTTTCTTGGTTTGTATCTTAGGTATTGCTCAAACATGTAACTCGCTATGCGAATGTATTTTCCTTGTGGAATTACTATTTTAGCAGAAAATCTTTTACAGAAACAATACACAAAAGTTCTTTGGCTGTGGATTATATGGAATTTCAATGGTTTTATGTTGATGCTGACCTGTTTTCTAGTTCACGAAAATATTCATCTTTTTCTCCAGTATTTTTGATTTTTTTGGTAACTCTTAACATGTTTGCCCAAATAGTATAAACATGTCTTCTAGGTTGCTTAATGGAAGCACAAAAAGCAGGAGAAACCTTCAGTTTGGCATCTCTTGGTTGTGCTCTCTGTTAATTCAACATGAATATCTAATGCTGAGTTTTTTAAACATGCTGTTTTCCATTAACTTCATAGTCTTTCACTCAGGTTCATTTAGCATTTTACATTGAGTGTTTTACATGGTTTTAGTTTCCTTCTACCTCAAAATAAATAATAATAATAAAAAAAAATGAGTTAAAGACAAAAATAAGGAAGAAGGGCCCCAAAATAATAAGTGTGGTGAGAAACTGATCACAAGGGAAGAATAAATAGACCAAAAATTTCAATCCAGGAGGAAAGTGATAATTGAAAAAGGAAGGTACATTAGAATTCTGTAAAACCATGGAAGGCTCTAAGAATACAAGTATTGTATACTAGTAGATGATCACTAGTTACTTTTAGCATGTAAGAGCTAGGTGTCATCAAATGAAATGGAAGAAGCCAAGTTTCTAAAACCTGTTTTTAAGCTGCATGTTTACAGGTTATGACCACAGATTATGTGGTCATAATCCTACATTGTGGGATTATAAAATAGCTTGTACTAAAGCAGTGAAAATAATTTGTAAAATACACAATTCTTTGCTGTTAGGTATAGATGTGTAACTTAGGGCTCAGGAAACTGTGCTGTGGCTGGCTGGAAACAATGGGTTTACAGGAGAGGTATCACTCTGCGCTGGCTTCCCCTTTGTACTTCATTCCTTGAGCACGTGTCTGTAGCCAGCACTGGAGAAATGGTGCTGGTAATAAGTCTTCATTCTGACCTAGTGCAGGCGATGTTCAGAACATCTAACTCGCATGGTGTTGAGTACAAATGTTAAGTGATTATCTCCTTTTCTTCTCAGTACCAGGGGAAAATATTGCAACGATGAAGTATGGAGCCCAGGTTGTAAAAGGGGAGCTGAAGTCTGCCTTATTGGATGGGGATACCCAGAACTATGACCTGGATCACGGCTTCTCTCGGCACCCGATCGATGATGACTGCCGCTCTGGCATCGAGATCAAACTGGGCCAGCCATCCATCATCAACCACATCCGGATACTCCTGTGGGACAGAGACAGTCGGTAGGTGCCAAGCTGGCGTAAAGAGGGAAGGCAATGTATTTTTTTACTTGTGATAACACATAAGTGCAAAATATTCATAAACATTTCATAGAAACAGCATCATATGATTTTGGAGATGGCAATGACAAGTTCTATTTGAAAAGGTTGTTTTTTAAATACTGTTTTCATTACTTACATGCCAGACCTTATTTTGTGGTGCTAAAATATCCTGTTATATCTCAGTGTATTCCCTGTGTTTTCATTAAATCCTTTGTATTTCTAGTGAAAGCTTACATAATTTAAATAGTTCTAGTAATTTAGTTTTCTATTTGCCATTTAATTTCCAACTGCTTTAAATACTTTAAATACTTCTTCTTATGCAGAAACCATCTTTTTTTTTTTTTTTTTTTCAGATACATGCATTCTAAACATTAAAGGAATGTTTGTTTAGAGTTTTTAAGAAATAACACATTTTTGACAATAATTCAGAGAATAAAACTTAGCTGGTAATTCCCATTCTGAGTAAACTACAGAAGTTATTACAAGCCACTGCACGGTGAGACTGGTGAGGTATGAGCTGTCATGGCTGTCTTAGCCAATTTGTGCTCAGCTTCTTTAGGTTATTATGGAATGTAGGAAAGATCAAATTATGCATATTTGAAGAAATGAGTGACTGTTTAAGGAAGAAAACTGCAAGGATCTCTTTGACAAACAGAATATATTCATTTTATAACTTACCAACACAAAAATTTTGCGATTTAGAAGACAGGCCATGCAGGTATTCATGAGCAATATTCTATGAAAAAGAATAAAACAAGCTAGTTACGCTTTTAACATATCATTACCTTTCTGGTAAGATTTATTTTATATACTTCCAGACTAATGACTTAGAATTGCAAAACAGTTATGTTTCCTTAACCAAGCTGCGTTATTTTAGAACAGGAAGGAAGCACTAATTTCCTACAGATTTTAATCTTTATTTCTTTGTAAATTAAAATTTATTTTAAGTATGAATTACAGTTATTAATCATTCAAAACAAGCTGCATGAATTTTTAGTTATTTGAAGAAAGTTCTGTTTCAGTTCTGGTGAAATTTATGCTTCTCTTTAACTTTTGGAAAGATTAAAAAAGTAAAGCTATTTGTCACAGAAATAAACCAAGTAAACGCAGTGTTCAATAAAATTTTGAAAAATATAAAAATAATGAGTAGTTCTCTTGCAATTTTTAGAGAACTTGTGAGTGGTAAAATGCCCCTCATCTGCAAGGCATAAATCAGTTGGCAGCTGCTGAAACACAGTGGGAGGGAAGAACCTCCTTGGGACAAATCAGTCAAGAATATGCTGCTGCTTAGTGTGCCATATGCCTTTCCTCCGAACTTGGTAGAACAAACCACCATTGGCACCTTGTCTGCAAGGTGGACCTCTTGTTGTCTTCATAAAATATTGAGGTTACAGTTATTTAGTGGTTTAGGATAACACAGAAACTAGGTACTGATTTTTTTGTTTGTTTGTTTTCCTGTGGGAAATTTATTTGACTTTGTCTTGCTTCTTACTAGGTGTGATACCTGAATGGTCAGTTTTATCCCCCAGTAGTTCAGCTGTCTTAAGATAAATTCTAAAAGAAGCATCTGGAGTATTGTGTCCATGTGTGGGCTCTCCAGTACAAGATCCTGATGTACTGGAGTGAGTTCAGCAGAAGATGATGAGGGCTTAAGCATGTGATGTAGAAGGAGATGCTAAGAGAACTTGCTTGAGTTTTGAAAGGAGAAGACTGAGATGTTGCTGTCATCACCTATTTAATGGAAGAATATAGAGATTATAATAGGTTCAGACCGTAGAGAGTATAGGTTCAGGCCCTACTTAAAACTGCGTGCTGAGAAGATGAAGGGCAGTGGGCTCAAGCAGCAATGAGGGAAATTCTATTAAATATTAGCGATTATAATGGGGGTAGTCAAATTTGGGAAGAGTTTGCACAGAGAGGTCCTTAGGAGTATCCAGAACTTTACCAGCCAAGACCCTAAGCGACCTGCTCTGAGTTTGTCCTGGCTTTGACTGCAGGGTTGGGCAAATTTCTAGAGATCCCTTCCAACCTATATTTATCTTTTATTCTGCAAGTTGTGAGGCTCTCATCTGTATCAGTCTCATGGGATACGAGTGGTGTTCCAAAGGAGGTGTTTTAACAACCACACAGGCACGCTGTGGCCTCTTGTTGAACAGCTTTTCAAGCTTCTCATTCAGTTCACCGGTCTCTGTAAAGCTTTGGCCTCTTGGTTATCTTCATGTAGCTAGCGTACAAATCCGTACTGACGGGAGTGTTCTGCACCTCTGATGCAGAGGTGTGATTCGCAGAGCAAGCTTAGATATGAAGGTGCAAAGGAGAATAGCTGTACTAATTACCTATCCAAAAAAGGTATCATCCTTAAGAAAACAGTAGGCATTGTGTAGTGTTGTAACGAAGCTGGTTTTTTTTGAGAATTTTTGTTTGCTTGCTTGGTATCTTTACAAACCAAAAAAAAAAAGTGTTGTATATTTGTTACAATTTTACACTGATCTAGTGATGTGAGAGCTCTAAATTCTCACCACACAGTGGAGACNNTTTGGGGCTTCTATTTTCCCCCACACAGGGGGGTGTTTTTTTTTTTTTTTTTTTTTTTTTTTTTGCATCTCACTGCTCAAACTGTAAAATGCTGCAACACAGTTTGGTCAAATGTTCATAGGTTAGTAATAACCATGTTGCTGAAACACAGTGCATTTATATGGGTTGTGAATATTACACAGCTGATCAGTGTGAATGTGAAAGCTGATTATGAATTGACATTTTAAAGACTATATTACCTTTCTAAATGCATAAAATTAATATTGTGTTATCTACTATTTTAAGAGTCCTTAAACAGTACCACTTTAGACATGCATCTACGTCCTGAGTAAAAAAAAAAAAAAAAAAAAAAAAG
>VXAV01011565.1:638926-656925 GCA_013399715.1 Alectura lathami
TCTTTCCTGCCTTATAAAAAACAAAAAAAAAAAAAAAAAAAAAAAAAAGATACCAAATTAAAAATGATTTAAAAACTGCTTCTCTTTAGGCTCTGGCATTATGCTAAAATTTGCAATGCAGAGACAGCATCTCAGCTTTGAGGTGGGATTGAAAGCAGGAAATTTCATGTCATTTTTGTTCTTACAGTTTATATGTGGAATATCCTTTGTTTGACAGTAAGGAAAAATGTTAGCAAAATATTACGTTTACCTACAGTTTGAGACATCATGCTACCGTTTCAAACTCCTATTCCAATCAAAATACTGCTACAGTAGCTCTTGGAAGCAGGAGGCTGTCTCTTCTCAGGTGCACAATAGTTCAAGACATTGTACTGGAGCAGTAGGTGTAGTAGAACTGTCATATAGGTACAGTGTATTTTCACAGCAAAAGCCAGTGTGCTTGAGAGAAATCACTCTAATTAAATTACTGTAAGATAATGTTTAACATGAAAGGTACACTGTCACTCCTTGGATTAGCAAGCAAAACTGTGCATCATGTATTTAACCTTGCATAGGTACTACATTCTAATTTAAAGCCTTTTTGCTGGAGTAAAATGAAGTAGGAGTTCAATAAAACTTCCTTGTATAAGCAGTTGATTTCCCTGTTCTTTTCTTTGGCATTGTCTTATATTAAAAAGATATGTAACAAATGTAGACATGATTGTCTTTCAACAGTGTTTTCAGTGGCAGCATAAGGCACCTAGGCACACGGATATGTGTGTATACATGTACGAGAACACACAACCATATCTTAAGGATTTTAAGACTACTCTAAGGAAGATTAAGCAGAGGTCCTTTACAAATGTAATTTATAGTTAGCCTTGCAGGCTAATGCAATACGCTGCTTGTTCATAAATATAATATATAATTTGATAAGTCACAGTCGAGATCAAACTGGGAAAATTGATTATTTAGTTTGTTAGGTAACACATTTTCTAAACATCTGCTTTTATAAGACATTAAAATTGTTCTCTCTATCTAGAAGGCTATATATTTGGGCGCTGTAATTGATTGGTTATTCTGAATTTCTTGTTACATTTATCATTAAAGTGCTGATTAATTTATTTTCCTAAATTCTCACTTCTTAAAACAACTGCATATTCATTGTTACATACTCCATGAATTGAATTGAAAGATCAAAAATGTGCCAGAAAATCTTTTAATTTAGAATAAATGTACTACAGCCTGATATACAACACTTCAGTAAAGTTTTTAAAAGGATCAACGTGACTTTTTTATAGCATTAAAGACTGCTTGTTTCAGCTAGGATCCTCCAGTGTATGGTTTTTTAATTAAAATGAAAACTAAGTGGTGCAAACTGTTCTAGCAGAGGCTTTCTACATATGATGAGAAGTTTTTTGTGGAGAAGCACTTCTTGCTTTAAACTAGCAAGCTGACAATGATGTGTGTTTTATATTATTTTGTTACCAAGGTTTCCAAAAAAATTCTGCAGTTTATGTTTACAATACAACTCTTGTCAAAGGAATAAACTGTGTGTCCAAAGCTGTCATGAGCTATGAGTTCATAAAGAAGCCCTGATACTGCCCTCAAGGTAGTTCTCTGGTATTTCAAGTGCTTATTAGGAACCTAGCAGAAACTCCAGGGGTTGCTTCATTTCTCTTCAGGGAGAGCAGTCGCCTAGTTGGTCGCTAGGCCGTAGCATTGGCTGGAGAGAGGTTTCAGAAGCCTACAGTGCTCCAGAGCTTGCACGTGTACGTTTTATACGTGCAGAAAAGTTAGTGCCAATAAGGTGTTTCCAATGCGTTTCATGTTTGTCCAGCGCGAGGTGGTCCCTTGAATATAAACCTTCTGGATTGCTGTCTTCTTCCAAGGTTGATTTTGGATAACCAAATCCTTTTTGTTATGTCAGAGCCTTTTGTATCGATGGCTCTTGTGTTTGCTTTGGTAGAGCCTACTCAGCCCTTGCTGTCAGCAGTTGCAACACGCTGCCTGCTCCTGGTTGGCTGGAAGCCATTGTGCCAAACCAGCAGAGCTCTGGTCAATACAGCTAGTTTTCTGTGTTTGGAGGTTTGGTATGAAATAGAAAGTGGGCCCAAATATACTTAAATAATTAAAATGTTTTAAAATGCATTTTATTCTGTAAACCATAATTTAGCGTGTAATAATGGCTGAGAATGAGCCCTTTTAAAAACATCAAACAAACAAATGTGACAAGTTTCTATGGCTCCCAGTATCCTTAGAACTGTAATCCTTTCCTTAATGTCTTTAAATAAATAAATAAATGCTTGTCTGTGTTCAGGGTTTTATTCTTGCTTTGCAGTTTCTTTTATTACAAAGTATTGGAAGTCAGAGGCTTATAATGTTTATATTTTTAATGATTTTTTATATGATATAACTTCATTTTTAATAGCTCAGAATTGATATAGACAGTTATTACCAGAAGATTTACAATTCTATCATTAAAATGGATTAGCCCATCTTCTCACCTATGCTTGTTCTATTGCTAGAATAAAGCTAGTATTCTACTAATCTCCCAGAAAAGGTGCTTGTTCTCAGAAAGTAAGGGCTTCAGCTGCAGCTATAGCATAAAATTAGATCTTAGGAACCAGCATGTCCTGACTCGTTAAACAGTAAGAGCTGGCTTATTCCCTTTCAAATATGGTTGAGTTTCAGATTAGTTTATTTAATGAATGTGAAAATGACTTGATCTGACAAGTGGAAAATAATATAAAATTTTGTTGTTGTTTTTTGTTTTGTTTACATCATAAAGATACACCAGGAGCTCTGAACTGTTGAGGATAAGAATCCCATTGAAAATTTGTCCTTAGAAGAAAATTTGGGAGTGAGCTAGTTGGGAGACCAGTAAATTCCTCTGCAATTCTTGTGGAAACCAGGAAGTACGCTTTCTTCTAACCATGTGTTTGTTCCCTGGTGACAGATAATTTTGTGATGGTATATGTAAAAATAATATTCATCTTAAAATACTGGTTTTTAAAAATTCAAGATGACCTTTTACTTTATGGAGCAAATCATTTTCATGCAGATTAATGAAAATAATCTTTGTCTTTATATATGTATTAGGTATGATTTATTACATAAAAAATACATTTTTATATATATTGATGTATTTTTACATATTTACCTCAATGATGAAGTTACCTGTATGGGTATTTCAGAGTTTGTGTTGTCAGCCTTGTGGAAATCTACATCAGAAAGAAACACACACACAGACTATAGAAAGTGTTTCCACACAGTTCCAACTGCTTTGCGCTTACGGACTGTACTTAAAGGCAAGGAGTGTAAATGAACAGTAATGCAAATGCTCCCTGGTTTGTTGCTTTTGAAATATCCTACAAAGATAGGAGTTAAAATACATTACTTAAGGAGTTTAAAATATTAGATTCAGCATCAGTAGCCTGGCAAGTAGTAAGAAAAACAAACAAAACCACAGATCCAGCACCTTTTCCAAAATTACCATATTTTAATAAAAATATTGTATAACTTAAATGATAGATCTTTAGTTAGAATAGTTTCAAAGACTTAGCTGACTACAATACCTTTTGCCACTAGAGAGTGCTACGCAATAGCTAAAATTTTCTCTCTCCAGGAGAAAAGAATCTCCAATTTCATCTTTCTTTCTTCATGTTAAAAGTATAAATGATTGATATTCCTCAAGTCCCAAATTTGTTTACACTTAACATGCGGGCTGTAACCGTACATACTTGGTTGAATGACAGTAATGGTTTCATTGCAAATTATTTTAAAAATTAATGTTATAATGTACTCAAATGCATATAATTCAAAGCAAAATGCTGCTGACATTGTTTGTAGCATTAACTTTTTAAATTACATCTCTAAAGGAAAAAAAAAAAAAAAAAAAAAAAAAAAAAAAAAAAAAAAAAAAAAAAAAAAAAAAAAAAAAAAAAAAAAAAAAAAAAGGCCAAAACCTTAAAATAAGACTTTCTATTCTTATTCTGCAGTCATGTTCATGACAGGTTGTTTGAAGCTAAACTTTTTTTGAAGATTTTCTTTTTTAAAATGAGTATTTGCTCAGCAAATCTATTATTTTCTGTCTTCTCTTCAGTTTTGTAATGCTTTCTTCCTGTGTTTTTATATAAGGAGACTTACAGCTGATACATGAATCAAGTGTTGATTAGATGTAGGTACCATTTCCACTAATTAATCAGTTTTTCAGACTGATTATATAGGCTTTGTTAATCTCTGTGATTTACCTGTTCATCAGAAGTAAGTTTCGTGTTTGTTGAGATATCAAATTTAGAGTAATTGCCGGACAAGGGACTAAAATGTTGACCTGCCTGATGGTGGTAGTACTTGCATTCCTATCTCCCGTTGCTGAAGTTATAACCTCAGTATTCAAGCCCAGAGCTCTCATCAGCGGTGTTTTTCCTATTGGGTATAGATTCAGCTAGTAAAGGAGTACAAAAGCACTTCATTGTGCAGTTTTTAAAAGTTTGAATGTACTGAAATTAGACAACTGCTAGAATGTTGTAAAAGTCTTGGCTCTTTTTGAAATTCAATAGCTTACAGTGTCAGCACTGACTAGTACAGTATTTTGTTATCAGAAGTCCATAGCTATAGCAGCTGAAAAAAGTGCTTCCCAAGCTCATTGTTGACAATGAGGTAGAAACAAAAATTAGTCATTTCTTTTATTTTGAGAGGGGGGTGGGGGAAAACATACCTCATCTGGGGATATCTATAAATAAGAATGAAAATCAGTTCCCTGGTTTACTGAAGTGAGAATTTCATATATAGCCACAGTATGTCAGCCAACATTCTCACTGTAGTCCACGGTTTAAACATTTCTGTGAGAGGTCAAATATTTAGTCATGATATCAGCCTCATCTCTGTGCCGGGGAAGATCATGAAACAGATCCTCCTGGAAGCTATGCTAAGGCATAGAGAAGACAGGGAGGTGATTTGTGACAGCCAGCTCAGCTTCACCAAGGGGAAGTCCTGCCCGACCAACCTAGTGGCCTTCTACAATGGTGTAACTGCCATCAATGAACAAGGGAAGAGCCACTGATGTCATCTATCTGGACTTCAGTAAGGCCTTTGACACGGTCCTCCATAACATCCTTCTCTCTAAACTGGAAAGATATGGGTTTGGTGGGTGGATCTTTTCATGGGTGAGGAACTGGTTGCTAGATCGCACCCAGAAGTGGTGGTCAATGGCTCCATGTCTGGATGGAGATCAGTGATGAGTGGTGTCCCTCAGGGGTCTGTACTGGGACTGATACTCTTCAATATCTTCATCAATGACATTGAATGCGGGATTGAGTGCACCCTGAGCAAGTCTGCAGATGCCACCAAGCTATGTGGTATGGTCGATGCACGTGAGGGACGGGATGCCGTCCAGAAGGACCTAGACAGGATGGAGCAGTCGGCCCAGGCATTTCACTTTGTTGAACCTCATAAGATTAGCAAGGTCTTGCACCTGGGTCACAGCGACCCCTGCTATCAGTACAAGCTGGAGGACAAAAGGATTGAGCAGAGCGCTGCTGAAAGGGACTTGGGGGTACTGGTGGATGACAAGCTGGACATGAGCCAGCAGTGTGCCCTCACAGCTCAAAAAGCCAACCGCATCCTGGGCTGCATCCAAAGCAGTGTGGCGAGCAGGGCAAGGGAGGTGATCCTGTCCCTCTGCTCTGCGCTGGTGAGACCCCACCTGGAGTGCTGCGTCCAGATGGGGAGTGCTCAGCACAGGAGGGACATGGAGCTGTTGGAGGGCATCCAGAGGAGGGCCACAAAAATGATCCAAGAGATGGAACACCTCCCCTGTGAGGACAGGCTGAGAGAGCTGGGGCTGTTCAGCCTGGAGAAGAGAAGGCTCCGGGGCGACCTGGTAGCGGCCTTTCAATATCTAAAGGGGGGCTACAAGAGAGAAGGGGACAGACTCTTTAACAGGGTCTGTCGTGATAGGACATGGGGAAATGGTTTCAAATTGAGAGAGGGGAGATTTAGACTAGATATAAGGAAAACGTTTTTTACGATAAGGGTGGTGAAGCACTGGCACAGGTTGCCCAGAGAGGTGGTGGAAGCCCTGTCCCTGGAGACCTTCAAGGTCAGGCTGGACAGGGCTCTGGGCAACCTGATCCAGCTGTAGGTGTCCCTGCTCACTGCAGGGGAGTTGGACTAGATGGCCTTTAAAGGTCCCTTCCAACTCAGATGATCCTATGATTCTGTATGTCCTTTTCTGTTTTCTAGCGTCTCCAACCAGATCATCAGACTGACCTTAGTCTTTGTTATTTTTTGTCGATTTAAAGTCTTTACCTAAGGTCTATTATTTCATATTTAATTGCCTTCAAAGTAGTGGTAACCAGGATTATTTCAAATTCCCCTTTATTGAAGTTCCCTTCAGAGGTGAGGAACAACAGTGATACAGCCACCGGACCCAATTTTCTATGTGCTCAGGGTGCTGCAGCATGCCTCTTTTTTTTTTTTTCCTGTCATAAAGAAACAGTATTTAAGAAAGATCAAGACAGAATGAGCAACAAAAGTAGGAGTCAATGTTGCATATATCTTCCAGTAAACAGATATATGATATGAAGCTCAGCACAATCTGTTATGATTGAGTATTGAATGCATTTCTTACTGAAGTCTGGGTTTTCTCAATTTTGCTATTATTTGAAACAACTGTGAAGTTATTGTAGGGTGAGATTTCATGCATGGTAATAGATGACATGTAGGTTGTTTGGTAAGAAATGCAGCATTATTCAAGCTGGCAGTAAAATTATATTGGGTAAATATAATTTACAGTAATCATCAGCAAATAATTACAATTTATTAGATTATTACAAGATTGTTACAATAGATTATTACAATAATCATCAGTAAATATATTTAGGAACATGATTTAGTGGGCATAGTGGTTTTAGGTTGACAGTTGGACTAGATGATCTTAGATGTCTTTTCTAACCTTTATGATTCTATGATTATCGCTGTTTGACAGATAAGCTGTAAATTGCAGTATAATGCTGTCTTAATATGTCCTAAAGAGATTTTATATCTTAACCAGAACTGAAGTGGCATAGAATGAGAAAGAACAGTTGTGTCTTGGGGAAAGAACTAACCAATGTTGTTACTAAACTTTCTTAGTTATGCGTCTCTTTAGTAATATATTTTAGTGTAATGGATGTGTTTTATTTCTTCAGATACGCTTATGCTGCAGTTTGATTTACACTCACATTTTAGTAATTTCGGAAGGAAATTCTTCCTTTTTCCCCTTTTCAAAGAAAACAGAAAGGGTATGTAAAACATATCCTAGGCACAAGCCTTTTCAGATTCTGATGTGCTTAGTTGGATTTTATAGCCATAAATAATTTTATTAATAAGGTTTTTGTGGGCTCAACTTCAGCTATTCTTTGAAGTCTTATAGGGCAGCACATAATTTGCAATAACGTGCAATGCTCCATCTAGGTCAGTTGCTCTACAGGTTATTACGGCCTGGTGACCGAGGTAAGGTGTTCTTGAAAACATATCAGCCTGGCGTATGGTGGCCAAACCGGCGCATTCAGTGTTAGCTACAGTAATGCATCCACCGTGGATCATGTCGTGTAGTTGCATCTGTTGATCTGTTGATGACCCTTTGCCTTCATATTAATTAGGAAGATGCCAGGGTATTCTGCTTGAAGAACTTATATGGGAGTTATTCTGTACAGTTCTCTACTTTGCTTTAGGTTCCTTACGTGGTTTCAGGTATGTAATTTATTGTTCAGGTACTTTGTACAACAGCTTTACCATATGAATTCTGCTCATTTTCTGCTTCAGAGCAATGCAGTGAGAAGTGTTCATCGGTGATGGGTGAATAGCATCTCCCCATTTAATCTCCTGAGGTACCCCGCTGCTACAGTAATTCTTCTAATTTGTGAGGAGCTGTTTGTTTTCTACTAGTTTGTAGGTATTTAGGAAACTAATCAGTTCATCAGCTTGGTTAGCTGTAAGTGAATGATGTCTGTAAGATATCAGTAATTTTTGTTCATTTAAAATTATGGAAATATCCAGTATTGTGCCAGACACAAACATCTTGAATTCCAAAATAAGACAAAACTAATGAATAGTAGCAATATTAACAACAGCGTTGATTAAAAAGCAACAATAATTTTGGTTGATCTAGAATAGTAGCAGATGGCATGTTAAAAGTTTTTGACCTTGTGTCACAATGCATTGTGCAAAAATCCGAAACCTAGTTCAGGCCATGTGGCTGGGCCACAATGGGTGTGGCTGTAGGTACGGTACTTCTAGGACCTAACTTAATATTGCATCACTGCGCTTTACCACACAGAAATAGTCTCACCTGCAGTAAGCTCGGGAGTCTGGTGAAGCTTGCATTGTACCATGTAAGCAGAACTGTGCTAGATGTCTGGGTTCAGCGTGTGCCTGAAGACTGTCCTTGCCTAGGCTGCTGGAAGCAAGGATTGCAGTAGAAGTGTGAACAGGAAGCCACAAGCAGCCTGCACAGAACAGCAGCAGTTCCAAAGCTTTCCAGAGGGGAAGGCCTCCCTGCCAAGGGACTGAATTGGCAGGCCGTCCCTGGGTAGCAGCCTCCTCAGGGAAATTATTGTGTGTGTGTGTGTGTTACTAAGAGGATTCTAAATTAAATACTAAAGACTTCATTAGCTGAAGTTTTAAATNGGTAGCGTAGACATTTTGTTAGGTATTTTATTTCATACAGATGCCATACGAGATTCTAAACCCTTCAACAGGTGTTTGACCACCTTTTCCCAAACAAGGCACTTAGTAGAAGGGGTAAAGCCCCACTTTAATTACTTTCCAAGTTTCAGTAGCACTGAAGGGTGTAACTTTTTTTTCTTCTTGTCATAAAGCTTTTCTGAAAAACATAAAAATAAAAAATTAGCAGAACAAATTGTAGGTAGGCTTTCCAATTTACTGCGTTATTCATTTCATATTGAAGAAGCAGCAATGAATCATGTACCTAAATGTGACTTTTAATGTCTTTTCACTGTGGGCTTCAAATTGTTGCCGAATGACATTTTAGCTGGTGTCTTTGAGCTGAAGACTTTCAGAGTAGCTATAAATGTTTGTAAAAACTGAAGGAAATGACAGAAACATCCTAGTACAGTCTGATGCTAATATTAGCTTAGTTTTAGCTATGCTACTGGAATTTCTCCTTCTGAATTGCTGATATTTGATCTGGTTCTTGGATTTAGCTGTAAAAACTGTAAACACAAGATTTTTTTTAAAAAAAAAAAAAAACAATAAAGTGCTAATACTGTAGGAGCCTAAGCTTCACATGTATAAATACACACAATCTTTCTGTTGTTTTTGAAGGGGAACTCAGATGTATACATCTGGATATGTTTACACAGCCATGCATACATAGTGAAGAAGGATAGAAAACTGTGCTGAGGAATCTGTCCACAAAATGAAGATCCTAAATACTGCACAATGCCCAGTAAAGGCACTCCGGAATTTTATGTGTGTGTGTGTATGTGTCCATATGGAATGTACATTTCTAGTGCATACACCTTCTCTGCCTATGACAGGTGATATGAATAGTCCCTTTGCGGTTACAAGTCTGATTCTTCTTCAAGCAACAGTTATGAATTTTTCAAGTATTGACCATTAAGGAACAACTAGAATAACTGAAGGTTGCTTTGAAACTGTTTTGAGTATGAAAAGTAAATGTTTGTGTATTTATCTTGTTTGGCAAATGTTGAAGTTAAAATTTAGAAACTACGCTTAGGGACAGGAGGGTTTTCTTTAGCCTCAACCTTCACTTATGGTCGTCTTTAGAACACTTCTCTAATTAGATGTATTCTAATTCAGTAACGTTTGCATGATACATCCAGTCATTTCCAGAATCTCAACCACCAGTTTAGATGTTGATGGCAGAAGCCCGAGTTGTTTTTGTTTTGGGGTTTTTTTTTTGGTTGTTGTTTTTTATTTACAAACTACAAACTGTAGGGGAAATGAAAGACATTGTGTATGTGACAGGTCTGCTTAGCGCATCTGCCACATAGAGTGATCTCAGGAATGGTGTGTGGATTAAAGAGATTAGCAGGTGGCTGCTGCTAGCACAGAGCAGTGGAATTTTTATCATCTCTGGTGGGAGGGTGAAAGGACAATGAATGCAGAAAGGAAAGAGTGAGATGAAGTCACAGCTCTGGGCTTCAGAGTATTGCAGAATCTGTTTTAGCATGGAGGTGAATACTGGAAGGATACGTGTCCTAAGAAGGGCGTTCAGAAGAGGTGGAAACACTTGGAAGTTCTTGGATGAAGGTGGATGAGTAACTTAGAGGGGGCAGGAGCTGGGAACTGGGGGATCTGTAGCAACTCAACATGGAACATAGAAGAATAGTTTGGGTCGAATGTGCTGAGATATGCTGGGATTTGATGAACTGCAGTCTTTCAAGTTAAAGTGCAGCACTTCTAGGATTTCTGTGTGGAATGCAGGGATTTAATGCTTCTGTTCGCCTTTATTTGCACAGTATGGTGGTACTAAGGATTGCAAAGTTAGTTTTTCACAGCTTTGGAGCAGACCTATGCACAATTTGCATAACAAAGTGATTAGCTGATAATTTGTCATGGCTTAAACTAACTTTCATAAAGTATGGCATATTGGAAAGCCCACTGTGCATCTGTTGAGCTATAAGAAACTGCAAAAAAAAATGACTGAACATTGCTAATACCTGTGGTATTCATCATTCAAACCTTAACATGAATGACAGGAGAACATAAGCAATATATTAGAAATAGAAGGTTTGGCTGTCACCAGCTCTTCAGAACTTGAGTTAAGTGACAGGTAGCTGTTGCCAGTAATTTAATGGGAATGAAAATTTTCTTTCAAGAATCTAGTTTAAATTCTTTGTGTGTTTTTTTTTTTTTGTTGTTGTTGTTACCTGTTAGAAAATCCTCAGTACCAATCTACTGTAGTGTGTAGCTTGTAAGCAGCATTTTCTCCTCTTGGCAAAGAGTTTGTGTTATAGAACAGTATACTTTGTGGAACGTGGCATAATAAACTAGCCTTTATGAGGGGTGTAAACTGTTCCTGCTCAGATTGCACATGCATGGCAATGGCCCAGGAGAGCTGCAGAGTGAATCAGCATAAAGGTGAGAGAGGTATGTATTAGTTGTGATTCTGTCACACATAAATAAAGTTCTTGTTTAATCTTTCTAGTAAATATTGATGGCTTGTTTGTGTCTTAAAGAGTTTGCAATACATCAGGAGATATATGCTATCAAACCTTCATAACAGAAATATTACTTTTCTGCTAAATATTATTACTGATCTCCTAACAGAATATTTTGCTGAGGTAGTTACACCCATTCTATAATTCTTGCCTGTTCAAGCTAATGTGATAGCAAACAAAGGATATAGTATTCCCTTTTGGAAGATTAGTTCTGTTTTTCCTGAGTTCCTGTAAATGGTGAACTCCTCTTGAACATTTTCATAGAAACTATTTTTTTAATTGGAAATCATTTTTAACACATTTCTATACTTTGCAGTTTAGTGAAAAACCAAGAGTTTGATTTATCTCATTACTGAAGTTAAGAAAACAGAAGCGTAGCCATGATCTTGATAATGTAGATCATATGTGGTCTGTTGGGAATTTGGTTATTGCAGACTGTTACTACTCCTGCTGGAGTATCCAAGTCTGCAGGAAGAAGGCAAATCAGTTTTATGAATTCCTGCCTTTTTTTCTGAAAGATAGGTTTAAGATTATGGAAAATATTCTTTGCATGTGACATGCCTGATTTTGGAAACAACATGATGAATAGAAAGCTTAGCTGAAAACAGATCACTTTCGCTTGAAACTGATCTAAACATGTTTGAAAAGTTAGGAATTTACACTTAGTACATTAACTTTGTAGCTGTCTTGCTTTTCTGAGTATGGTAGTGATACTGCTGTGTTCTTTGCATCTTGGATTTTTTTTTTTTAATTTTGTTGTTCTTATTTGGTTTTTTGGTTTTTTTACACCTTCATCTTCTTTCTCTGTGAAGCCGATGTATTTGAATCATTGCCATTCCTGGTAATTCAAGAGTGTTTGAGGCTGGTTTTGCATCTTATTTTATGTGATCACCAACAATGGCCCCCTAGCTGTGGACTGTGTAATAAGGAAAGTGAAGTATTTGAGGTGATTTGGGCCCTTATCTCTTTGAGATAAAATAAACATATTGGAAGAGGGAATGATAATGTGCCCTTTAATGAGTTTGAAAGCCATGTTGTGTTCACTGTGGAAGTACATTAGATGCATCAAGGTGTCTTAGTACTGAAGGATAAATTTGGTTGGAAAAATTTCCCTGTCTACCTGTTCATTTCCAACTGTTTCAGGAAAAAAAAAAAAAAGTACTAACTGGAAATAGTATTTGTGGAAATGAAGTACTGTTATTGGAAGCTGCAGAATGAGTTTTGTTAGCTCTTACTTTATTATCGTATCCATATTATCAGTAAGACAATATTGGAATGGGCAGAACAGATAAATCTTTGAGGTGGATGAAGTTGAACAGATGACTTGTTATGTGCTCTCTTATCATATCAAAAACAGACTCTGTCTCAAACAAAAGGGCAATATTGTAACTAGCAAAGCAATATGGAATCTACTGCTGATATCTTTTACCACCCCTTGAACATGCTGGGGCAAGGAGAAGGATCAATAGAGAGAGGCTATTCTACTTAATCTCAGTGGTAAAATAAATATAACTATTTCTCAGACTCGTTTTGTGGATTTATTATAATTATTTTTTTCAAAAGTGAAATCTGTTGATGTTAATTGAAATTACAAAGTGCCAAAGCTACAGATCTGGTGTTCTCAAAACCTTTTTGTCAAGCATTTAATTTGAAAATCTGTAAGATTTTAATTTTCTGTTCGATATTTTTTATTTCCAGATATGACTTATTTGGCATGTTTTGTATATTTTGATTTGAGTTATTAAAATAGCTAACTCTGACTTTGAAATGTGAAAGGTTTTTTTTGAGAACTTAGGGTATGCCTGTATACATTTTCGAAAGATGACTTTTTGTTTGCAATCTCATGTTCATTCATAAAACAAAAATGCCAATGAAATAGAGGAAAGAACAAATCATAGATGACTTTTCACAGCAGATTTTATTCTTGTACTTTTTGTAATCTTAGCTCTTTTGGTCTATTTGTTTTGTTTCTAAATTAAATTCAGCAAAGAAGCTAGGGTCACTGGGGCTTCTGGGAGTCAGGACCCTTTTGTACCAGTGCACTGGACGTTCAAAGTCTGATGACTTCAGTCTAGACAGTCTCTCTCATTTCAGCTCATCAGTTGGATTGTCACCTGGTAATCTGTGATCAAAGGAAAGAGCTCATCTTACTTTGCTGAGAAGACAGTGAGCTATTGGCAGAAAATTGTCAGGAATGGAGTCTTTCACTGGGCTATCCAAAGAGCTAGCATTCCTTTCGAACCTGTAAATGTGTACATTAAGAAGGTAACATCATAATGTACGTAATTCATACTACAATTCAAAGTCCACTGCTTACATATTTTTCTGCTACTGCACATGCTTTATGTATCTGGGAAATTTATCTCTTACCACAGCGGTGACAACGTATCAGATCTGTCTTAGTTGAGCAATTTATTTTCTAATTGGGCAGTGATCATAGAATCATAGAATGGCTTGGGTTGGAAGGGACCTGAAAGATCATCTAGTTCCAACCCCCCTGCCATGAGCAACAGCATGAAGATCAACAAAGGTAAATGCCAGGTGCTGCACTTGGGAGGGGGCAGTGCTGGACACAGGCACAAGCAGGGAGACGAGTGGTTGCAGAGCAGCTCTGCAGAAAAAGGAATCTGGGGGTGGTGGTGACAGGGTGACAGCAAGCTCAGCATAAGCCAGCAGTGTGCCCTGGCAGCCAAGAGGCAAACCGCGTTTTGGGGTGCATTAAACACAGCACAGCTAGCCAGTCCAGAGAGGTGGCTCTCCCCCTGTATTTAGCATTGGTGAGGCCCTGCCTTGAATATTGTGCGCACAGTATTGCGGGCTCTGTGGTAAGAAAAGGATGCTGCAGTACTTGAATGTGTCCAGAGGAGGGCAACACAGCTGGTAACAGGGCTGGAAGGTGTGTCCTGTGAGGAGAGCCTGGGGACAGGTGGGTTGGCCGGTCTGGAGCAAAGGAGGCTGAGAGGCCACCTCTCTGCTCTGCAGCTCCCTGAGGAGGGGAAGCAGAGGGAGGTGTCGGGCGCTGCTCCTGGGAACCGCAGACAGGATGGGAATGGCACAGAGCTGCGCTGAGGAGGCTCAGATGGGACATCAGGAAAAATGTCTTGGCCTTGAGGGTGGTCAAACACTGGAACCGGCTCCCTAGCTGGGTGGTTGATGCCAGCATTGGATAATGCTGTCAATAGCATGCTGTAACTTTCGGTTAGCCCTGACGTGGTCAGACATTTGGACTCGACCCTTGTAGGTCCCTTCCAGCTGAACTATTCTGTTCTTTTCTAATTTATGATGGTATTTCAAGGATGTCCTAGCAGTGTCCTATTTCAGTGTCCTAGCATATGTGTTGCCAATAACTGAATGCTAACAACATGTTCATGTTTTCTTGTTCGTACTCTGAACAATTTCTAGTATAAAAACAAATCTTTAATGTATGACCTAGTACCCTCCATTTGGTCTTAGACTGAGACCCTCGTTCCTACTAATGAGTAGAGCATTTTTTCCTTTTCCTGGAACCATATGGCATTTTGAATGTTTATTATGCTTAACATTGTTGTTTAGCATGGTGGTGTTGTGAGTTTTTTATTTTATTTAAGGGTGTACTGTATAAAAATCATGTGTTGATTGTATTAGTATGACTTAAAAATGAAGAATGAGTTTTTAATGGAATAATAAGGTAAATAAGTGCATGTTGCTATTTTAGCTGAATTCATAGTGGAGAAACTTACTACAAAAGAAGATACGATCCAAGGGTGAAAATTAACTGCAAATAGTATCCTGAGTTTCGTTTCAGTGTTCTTTTCCATAAAGACATGAAAAGTAGATTCCATAAATCCCTCAGCAGGATATTTCTGTTTTTAATCTGGTACCTAAACCATGGTTTGCTGTCTCACAATATAGTAATAACAGAGAAAATGTTTAGTATTAGAATGTTTTTCTGATTCCTGCATAGGCATTTATAGAAATTCCTAGATATGGCTGCTTTTGAAGGATCTGATATTCAAAAAACCTAAGAAATGCTTGAAGACTTCTTTTTAAAGACTTACTGTAATACTTGTTCAGTTTGATGCTCAGTTACCAGTACGTAAGTTCATTTATACAGAATATTTATTGATACTTGAGTCTATATACTTAATTTGAGTAGAATAAGAAACTATTCCTCTTCCTTCTGTCCTTCTGTCATCTTTGAAAACCTGATAGTGCTATCATGTTGTTGCTGCCTCTCACCTAACATCCTTCCTAATTTGGAAGACTACAATATCTCAAGAAAAATACCCAAGAAGTGTCTCAGTGGTAGGCTCATCACTCAAGGCAGAGAGGAAAGCTGTAGATGTCTTTGAGGTCATGAGATTAGAAGATACAAATCTTTGGCCCACAGTTCTGCTTTTATCTATTTTTGGACACTGCTAATTTTTAAAATAGTATTTTAAAATCATGGTATGTGATGTTGGTTTCTTTTAAGATTTATGTTTCATGTGGAGGAAAGGGGAATACAAAATAACAGCTATGTAACAGGAGAGGTGATAATTAATCTGTCTTGTGGAATACTGCTCATTCTTCTGTTATCTGATGATGGCCACAAAAGGATGATGTAATGATATTGAAGAATAAAATTATTGAAGCGCTCCACTTTTTCCTGAGATGTCTTAGAGCTTTTACTTCTTATCTAGCTTGGTGGTAGATTTGTGAGGCTATTCTAGTTGGTAAATACCTTGTCAATAATCAATGTCTGAAGGACCAAAGGGCTTTTGCTGCTTTTCATTGAAATGTGTGCTCTATGAGTTACATACTGAATATATGTACATACATTATCATCTCAGCCTTATCTACAGGAGATCTTCTGATCTCCTGCTGTAAATCTTACAGCGGAACAAGACATAGCTAATTGGCTTCCTTCTGTTTGGTATGCCTTCCTCTACCCAATTTTCATTTAGGAAAAATTAAACAGTTCCCCTCTTAGTTTTATTTTATTTTAACCTCCATATATGGTACCATGATACAATTTAAAAGACAGTTTTCTATAGCACTAGAACAGTAAACACTAGAATAGTAAACAAATTCATTTTTTAAGATGAATAATCTTTATAGATGCTTCATTGATCCAGCAGGTACCAGCAGATCGGATATCATGCTTCTAGTGATTTCAGTCATTGTATTCAAAAACAAGGGGATCTTATTTTTGCAAACCATGATAGTGCCATCGTTGTGTCTATTGATCAATGGTTTCAGTGAAGTGGATCAGTGGAATATTCTCAAGAGGTCCACAAGCTGTGGAATTTTTCATTGTTTTCTTGTGTAAATAGCAAGGAGACCTGTATCTTTCTGCGTCTACGTTCTTTCTGTAGGAAGGTTGCATTAGAATATGACAGTATCTCGATTTCTCCCTCCTCTGCCTTCTGTCGGAGGTCTGTGAATGGCCTTCTGTCTTGTACCGTAAAGAACACTGTTGGATCATATTAGAACAGAGCTATTGGTATAGGGCTTGTGTTCACTCTTCATCGCTAGAGCTGGATATTTCCACCAAAATGCTTTCTTTCAAACTAACTTTTCAAATGCTATCTGAAAAAATTAAAAAAAAAAAAGTGTATTGCCATCCTGTTTGCCTTTTTTGTATGTGTTCTTGATTTGTACTGCTTAGAGGATAGTGTTTAAGGCATATTTTTCCTCTTCCCTTTTGATGTTTGTTTACTTTTGTGCTGCGTATGTGTATACAGCATCATAATTTCAAGGCATGTATAAGGTAATTCTAAAATTTCCTATTTATTTCCCTATTGAAGTGTAGGGAGAAATAATCATGTTAGGAAGGTGAAAGTACTTGTTCTACAGTTCATAAAACGTAGTGCAAATTGGGAAATATGACTAATAAGCTAAACTTTAACTATCAGATGTCCTTGAAACTTTGCAGTGTGCAAGTTCCCAGTCTCCTGGCAGTAACAGTAACAACCAACAATTAGTAGAAGTAAAACCAGAAATAAAACTGTTGTGCTGTTAATTGCAATTTGTATTCTATTTCCTAGTTTGTCTGGTTACAGAAATATATGACTTTCATTCTAAAACCCAGGAAACAGCTTTAGAACCAGTAGTTATAATTTATACCTATTAGCTTAGAAAGGTTATTGATTTTTTTTGTTTGTTTGTTTAAACTCATAGAAAATAGGTAATGGGCCCCATGTTTGTTCTTTTCCCATCTTTAAAAGGGATAAGAGAAAGGAGCCGAGGAATTATATCATACACAACTTTAGTTCCCAGAAAAATATTGGAGCAAGTAATTGAACCAAATTGTAAGCACTAGAAAATAAGGAAATTACTGTCAGCTAAACTAGATTTGTCAAAAACAAATAGTCAATTTAGTTTTCTTCTGAGGCAGAAAAACAGGGCATGGATAAGAAATAAATCAGTACCTGTTGTATTTCGTCTTCAGTAAAGCTTTTGACACTAACATGATATTTCTGTATGCAAGCAGAGAAACAGTCTGGATGAAAATATAATAAAGTGGATATAAAACAGGAGTGCCACCTGTAAGCATAGTTATATGGAAATGGAAAACAGAAAGATAGGAGCAGTGGGATTTTTTTTAATGCAGTCTTTCCTGTGTTCCATACTACTCAGTATATGGTTAATGCTTTGGATGGTGAAAAAGAAACATATTTTTCTTAAATTTGAGGATAGCATGAAACCAATATTCACTTATGTGAAAGGACAGAATCAGAATTAAAAGGATCTTGACAAATTGGAGTCATGGCCTGAAATAAATAGAATGCCGTTTTCAAAGAACAAATGCAAGAATCTGTACTTGTGAGGGAAAAAAATGATTTAAAAAAAAAAAATCCCGAAAGC
>VXAV01011565.1:662565-680748 GCA_013399715.1 Alectura lathami
ATTTAATTTATTCATTGTATATGTCCTTTTCTGTATATGTTATGTGCTTTATTGTTACTTTGAAATAGAGTTGAAACAATGAAGCTGTAGGTGTGGACTAAATGCATGTACTCACATTCTACAACAATATATTATTTGCAATAAAAATAATGTTTAAATTGCTTACAAATTAATACTGGCAATGCATGCCTGATGAGATATTTTCAAATTTATGCTACATTTGTGCAGGAGCACAAAGTTTTGTATAATGAGGAACTAAAGGAGATTAGTCATGCTCCTTTCTGGTTTACAAGACTAGCATGCTGCAGGACAGAAGCGCTCCAACCGGATGAACTCACACGTTAAATCTCTGTGCTAGAGGGGATCACAAATTCTGCTAAAAGGTCTTTTCTTCACAAAGCATGGTGGATGTTTAAAAGTCTGAGTATGTTAACAGGTGTCGCTGTGAAATCAGTAAGAGATGAGAATATTTGTTATTTTTTATACAAGGTTAAAAAACTATCTTTGAAAGGAAGCTCCTTTGAAAGGATGCATTGGAATCAGATAGGCGTAGAGTGATACAGAACTGCCTGTTCATTAGTTTCCACAGTATCGTACTCTTTCCTCTAGATATATTCATGCTTGGGGGCTGATTTCTGGGTATAAAATACCTTAAAGAGCAATAGCTGCCAAATCTCTTATGGTTGTTGCTCTTAGCTCAGCATTACGCAGTTTGGTATCTGTTTGTTTCCCAAATTGCTTTTGATGCACAGACATGCCTCCTGAAGTAGTATCTAACTGTAAAGTTTTCATAAACTATAAACTGTAAAGTTATATGGACTTGATCGTTACATATAAAAAGAGATTCAAACATTGGGCAAATTAATTTTAATATTCCAGCTATTTAAACTTACTGAAGCTGAAATTGGTTCAGGTCTCACCACTAAATTTTTTGGTTTACTTACTTATTTGTGGAAAATTAGCAAGTATAGTAGTATAAAAGTATAAAAGATTATTATAAATGCACTTTGATCACATAGAAATACTATTTCTATGGTACATGTATATAACAAAACGAAAATGTGATCCTAACATGAGCTAGGCATACGTATTTTAACTTTAGTCTGGCCAGTAAGGATAGTAACAGCAGGTAAATTACACAATCCATCTGTATAGGTTCTGAGTTTTCTTATAAAACTTAAAATGTACTTCAGTCAAAATTGTACAGTGTAAAACCAAAGAGGTTGTCATTAAAATGCCATGGTTAGCAGGACATTGTTTCCCTTTGGTTCAGTCATGTTTGCTAAGTAAGCATGCTCCTGGTCTCTGTTCCCTGAAATAAGTTTAAAATGTTTGTATAAATCAATGTTTCCCAAACATTGTGGAACTGTTGACTTCTTTGGCTTATCTGTCCTTTTCCTGACCTGATACTAAGAATTTGAAAGTGAGGCAATGAGAGCTAGCTAATGATGTTTTTCAGTCTCCCTGATAATTTTCTTAACCCCAAAGTAGTAATGATTTACAGCTTTAGGAAAAATTACCACAGAAAATAAGTCTAGAAAAGTTTAATTTCTCTTGGGATACTAAAAGGAATTGAGTTTTGTTCAGAGCCTTCTCCTACAAGAAGAACAAGACTGAGAAATCACTTTTTTGATTTGGGCAATATCATAGCCATTTCATAATTCGACAAATCTGTAACCATATTTTAAATTATCAGTAAAGTGGGAAAAAAAAAAATATTTTTTTTTCCAAAGAACTCCAAAAATATTTCTAGGAAAAATGTTTAATAAAAGACAACAGTTGGTCTGGGATGATGGAGGGGGTTGGATTTTACCTTTTTCACTAGTTCTGGTAAAGACATAGTAGAATAATGTATAAAATGGGGAAACCTGAAATAAATTTATACTGGATTTTATTGTAAATGCAACTTTTCTGAATATTCATGAATAAACACTACTCAAAATGGAAAGTTGGAACCTCAGAGTGCATCATTCCTGGCATTAAATACAGCAGAAAATTTGTGAAACACAGAGATGTTGTTTATTCATATTCAACTACAAGGCAATTGCAAGGAGATTTAGTAATAATGTAAAGAGAAAGATGTTCATGCTAACTGAAAAAGAAAATACATATATATGGAAAAAAAGAGAGCTTAAATGGCCCAAGAAGTTGTGTGTGATACTTCAAAACAGTTGTGCTATTAAAGGTTCAGGTGTCCACGATGTGAAGTAAATGTACAAAAAAAAAAAAAAAAAAGGCCTGCTGGAAGTCAGGAAACCCCTGTGATCGATTGGATGTGAAGTAGATGGATAAGATGTACACCAAAGGACACGCATCGCATCAATCAATACTGCAATTACCTGCTAAACATGGATGGAGTAGGGTTCTTAATAATTTTGTGTTGGAAACTACACGGGTTAGTTATTCTAAGCGTATCGAGATTCATACCTCAGGATATGTGACCTAGTAGGGGAAGTCAGACACACTAATACTGCAGTGAGCTGCCAAGGTGCAGGAAAGCGGGCATGAGCTGGGAGGAGTAGGTGCAGTGAGAGTTCTGAAAATAAAGTGTGAAAATTTGGGCTGGAGCATAGGCGAGGGAGGGCAGACGGCATAATGGGGAAAGTTAGTTCTGAAGTTAAGGGTTAGCTCTGAATTTCAAATGTTCTGCTTTGTGAAGGACAAAACTAAGGTACATAGCTGTATTCCCTGTAAATTTCTAGTTAATGAAAATACAGCAATAAATATTAGTGGTTGCTACTATTTCCAAACAGAGATTTGTTTCATTATACTGAAAATGATAATGTTGTGGAGGGAAAGGTAGTGTTAGCCTGATAATAGTTTCCTCATAATCACTGACATCAATTACAGCCAGGAATGAAATGCTGAACAACAGTGAAGAGCTGCCTCGTGAAACATGCTTTCGCTACATTAATGTATATGAGTACAACCTATAAGCTTTTTCTCTGCTAGCTGTATATCAAAATAACACAGTACTGAGTTAAGATTATCAGTAAAGTGAAGTGGATGATTTAAAAGGCACATTCAGGTAAACTGAATTAATATACTAATGAAGTTTGTCTTTAGAACCAAGATTAACGTACCTATATAGTAAGGTTCCCTTAAAAGGTGCTCTTTACCACAGAGCACTGCTGTCACTTCAGAAGCAAAAATCATGTTTAGAGGAAGAAGCATTCTTGAGTAAGGCATGATAAATGCCCTTCAAGGGCAGTTGTTCCAAGGTGATGTTGTAATGATCTGGTTGGAGTGTGAGGGTTCTGTGTGATCATAGCCGCGCAGGGAAGGGCAAATAATGGAGGGCAGTCGGACACCAGAGTAGGTGCAAGCATAAGAATACACCAGCTCAGCACTTATTCTTCAAACACAAACGTGTAACCACAGGCTTCCGGTGGGCTGGTCAGTGGTGCGCTTGCCTAGCGCTCACCGTGCAGTTGTTAGAGCTGGTACCCTCAGTCACTGCTTTCACTGTTAATACCACATTGCTGCGCGCAGAGTGAGGAGTATTGAGAAGACTACAGTTGTAAGGTTGTACAGCAGTTTGTACGCTCCCAGAAGGTTTTCGTTTGCTTGGCTTTTTTTTTGTTGTGGTTGTTTTTTTTTTTTTTTTTTTTTTTTTTTACTCTTGACTTTGGTTCATGTATAATGGCTTATTTCTTCACTGAGTAGGAACGTTTGTAAATGTTTTCAGCTAAGGAAATTCAGCAATACTCAAAAGCAGACAGAAGTGGAAGGAAATAATTGCCTCTTAAAACAAACTCCATGCTTTTGTTTTAGGAGCACTTGTTCATCAGTGATAGAGATGTGCGGTGTGGGCAGAGTTCTTGTTCCAGCCGCTATCAAGGTGAAAACACAGATGTAGGGCACAAGTTTAAAAGGTGATATCAGGGATATTGATTGCGATGACGGTTTAGATTGGATTGGAGCACTTAAAGATCTCTTTCACATTTTCTTCTCCTAGAGAGAGGAAAAAGTGGTATTTAGAGCAATGTTTGAGTGGTTTTCATCATGAACATAGTACCGCAGAAAGAGAAAAATATCAAGACTTACCTGAACTGGAGCCTTTGTAGGTTAGGGAAGTATCTTGGTGATGCCTTTAAGTTGGGAAAAAGGCTTATCCTTTGAGTACTGCATGTCTTCTGCACTGAAGAAGGCAGAGTCATATGGAGAGGAAATAAGTTTGTTACCTTGTAGAATCCAAGATCAATCATTAGAATCACTTAAGGAGCCTTTATTTTGTCGTAACTTAGCTCTAAGCCTGTCTATTTGCCACTTCTCAGCATTTCCAGTACAACTTTTATATACAGCAAGTTTGTTGCATTTTGAAACAGTTGGTGAAATGCCTCTCTGGCATTTCTTACTATATAGATGGCTGAAAGGATGATGGCGTAATGCGTGCTGTCTGTAAGTAGGTATCCAGACAAAGCTCTGTGTGATTCCCAAAAAGATGCGAGCTAAATCTCAACTTTTCTTCAAACTGCCCTTCAATCCTCTTGTAAGGTTATCTAGCTCAGAGATTTAGAAACAGATTATCTTAGTAATAAATATTTAGCTTCTTTCAACCATACAAACATTGATGTTATCTTACTTTGAAAATAGGTTTTAGAACAGTTTCTGGTATTGAGCAGTGCTCTTTTTATTTTGATAATATTCTGTAGTTTTATATACCATTGTGTACATTTTAACAAAATATTTAAAATAATTCTTGCCAGATTATCTTTAGCCACATAAGGTTGCTTGTCAGAGGTATGTAGTTGTTTGAATTTCTGTGTTTATAGTGAAGGAGATTATTATGTTTGTTTTTTCCATGGCCATAACATTTATTTCACTGCAGAAGTAGTCATCCTGCAATTGTTAGAAGTATTTGTGCATAAGCAGGTACTGGCTTTCATGCCCTTTCAGTGTTCTGTGGGATCTGTTATTAAGTATTTGAAATGTATTACGAAGGAAGATCAAAGAAGATTTGTCTTTGTTACTGATTTAAAGCAAAGAAAAAAACATTATACTCTTCATCAGGGCTCAGTTATTTTTGTAAAATTCTCTCTGTAGAAGTGTGCACAATGGTAATGCCCTTCACTGCAATGCAGAGTGATTACGTTGGTGTCCTGTTAATGTCAAGCTGTGGTAGCCTGAAGGTGTTGTATAAATGACAAATTGCTGCATTTGCCCCAGTGAGATCTTTCTTCCACTAGTGCTAGAGGTGATGATGTATAACAACCTGTAACTCTTCAATTTTCCAGGAAAAATCCAATAACTTTTGTGAAATATGATGTGAATGTAACCTAAACCTAACTTCTACATTTTCCAGTGGAAATATGGTTTTTTTTTTATGTTGAAACAAAATGAAATGCAATTCCTTCATTCCTCTTTTTTCTAGACACTTCTGGCACTAGCTGTTCTTGAATGGCTTGGGCTGCGTGTAGTGACAGAAATAGTGGAAGGTTCTTGAAGTTAACAATATAGGATTACATGCAAAAATTCGATTTACTGCAAATGGTTTTACTGCATTTGTTGGTAAAGTTGTTCAGTCTTCTTTCATTTTAGCAGGAATCATCAGGAAGCTAGTACTCTGGTGCAGATTATGGTTAGCTTAATGATAAGGTGTCAGCCAAAGAAAAAAACAAACTGGTTCCTAGAAATTTAATGACGTAATTTTATTAAAACCATAGCAACTCCAGCTCTTATGATTAAAGTATTTTTCGGTGGAATAAAACTTCATGACTAATTTTCAAGTGCTTACGTACTATGGTGGAAAATATCGCCTAGAAGGAACTATCTGCAGCTCACTCCATGTGGAGGAAACTTTGGACAAGATGAGAACTTCGTTTTCTATTACACTTAAAATGAAAGAAATATGGCTTAAAAGAAAAGTCTTTATTTGCCTGATAGCCATATATATTACTGTTTTTTCCATTGCCTCAAAATTGATCTTAGGATTTATGGCAATAGATTAAAGCAGGCTATTATTTTTTTAGATGTTTTATCATATTAAGGGGACTGTAAGACTGGTTATTAAATCAAATTCTTCTTTGGTGAAGGCAGCAGGTGGAGAGGTTGGAGATGCTGAATTCAGGTCTGCTTTATCTCAGTAAATACACATCTTCTGCAGGCCTACTCACAAGTTTTAGTGGCATAGTTCTTAGACATTTTGAACAAACTGCTTTTCTGTTGTTGAGACCAAGAACTACGTTTTAAAAAAAAAAAAACGATAAAATTTTCCTAGGGCTGTGGCACCCAATATACTGCTCCAGCCTGATGATGGTGTTCCAGTGAACTAACATCCCCTGTACTCAGTTGAGTTGGTGCCATGTTGCAAAGTACTTTTCTGAATTAATGAAACAGTTCATCTGCTGATTGCTTGTTACACCAACATCTGAAATGTGGCAAGCCTTACATGATAGCTATGGTTCCCCTCTACAGCTAAAAGAAAAGAAGCAGCAAGAGCAAGATACACTTCTGTTAAGGTAGTCATAGGTCTTAAATGCTCTGAGGAATGCTTTAAAATAAACATAAGTCCGCTCTTGTCTTTCCTGAGATTTTAGTATTTGTTTTTAGGTATTGGAAGTCACTGTTCTTCTCTTCCTCTGGCTCACTGCTGCTGATGTGTGTGGGGGTGTTTGTGCAGGTTAGTACAGGCCTCCTTGCAGTCTGTATTTATGAGCAACTGACATCGTCTACCTGGACTTGTGCAAAGCGTTTGACACTGTCCCGCATGACATCTTGGTCGCTAAATTAGAGAAGCACAGGTTTGATGGACAGACCACTTGCTGGATAAGGAACTGGCTGGATGGTCTCACCCACAGAGGCGTGGTCAACGGCTCAATGTCCAAATGGAGACTGGTGACAAGCGGCATCCCTCAGGGATCAGCAGTGGGACCAGCGCTGTTTAACATCTTTGTTGGCAACATGGACAGTGGGATTGAGTGCACCCTCAGCAAGTTTGCGGACGACACCAAGCCGTGTGGTGCTGTTGACGCGCTAGAGGGAAGGGTTGCCATCCAGAGGGACCTGGACAGGCTGGAGAGGTGGGCCCATGCCAACCTCATGAAGTTCAACAGGGCCAAGTGTAAGGTCCTGCACCTGGGTCGGGGCAATCCCAAGCACAAATACAGGTTGGGAGGAGAATGGCTGGAGAGCAGCTCTGAGGAGAAGGATTTGGGGGTGTCGGTTGATGAAAAACTCAACAGGAGCTGACAATGTGTGCTTGCAGCCCAGAAGGCCAACCGCATCCTGGGCTGCACCAAGAGCAGCGTGACGAGCAAGGCGAGGGAGGTGATCCTGCCCCTCTGCTCTGCTCTCGTGAGACCCCACCTGGAGTGCTGCGTCCAGTTCTGGTGCCTCAATACAAGAAGGACATCGAGCTGTTGGAGGGGGTCCAGAGGAGGGTCACGAAGATGATCAGAGGGCTGGAGCACCTCCCCTACGAGGACAGACTCAGAGAGTTGGAGCTGTTCAGCCCAAAGAAGAGAAGGAGGCTCCGGGGGGCCCTGACAGCAGCCTTCCAGTACCTGAAGGGGGCCTACAGGAGAGCTGGGGAGGGACTCTGTAGAAGGGCGTTTAGCGACAGGACAAGGGGTAATGGCCACAGACTGGAAGAGAGGGGATTTAGGCTAGATATTAGGAAGATATTATTTACTGTGAGGGTGGTGAGACACTGGCACAGGTTGCCCAGAGAGGCTGTGGATGCCCCCTCCCTGGAAGTGTTCAAGGCCAGGCTGGATGGGGCTCTGAGCAACCTGGTCTGGTGGGAGGTGTCCCTGCCCATGGCAGGGGAGTTGGATCTAGATGGTCTTTAAGGTCCCTTCCAACCCAAACCATTCTGATTCTGTGATCTTCTTTGGACATGTTATTTGTAATATTTCCGGTAAAATATAATGCGATTTTTAAAAATAACTAGACCTGAACTGTCCATCCCTGATGAACAGTCCCATAAATAATATTTCTGTTGTCCTTTATTCTATTGCTCAGTTCAAACCTGCAGTAGTTAGCAGTTAGGTCTTGAATATACTGGAAAGTGTAAGCAGTGCAGATTAAAGACACTGATAATTGAGGTACCAATCATAAATATGCATATCAGGTGATATTGCTAATTGATACCATGTCGGATTTTTCTCATAAAACACAGAACATCTTAGCTCTAGAAATAATTGGTTAATACTCTCAGTGATCTGTCTCCTATCAGACATTGTTTCACTAATCTGAAAAACGTGTCATAATTTCTAATGAGGCTTCTCTTCCATTTTGCGGTATCTGAAACATATTTCAATGTTACTTTCAGTCTTCATTAAATAATTTCTAAAACGTCTGTAAAGAATGATCATAGTTAAGAGTTTGGTTAAGCTGTATGGTGTCAGGAGCAAATGGTGTTAAACACTTCAATTATGCTAAAAAAAAATGTTTAAAAGGGGATATTTTGTAAAGAGGAGAAGATAGCAAGCACTGTAGTATGTTAAATTTGAGTGATGTTAAATTAAATCTGATTTGCACACCAGAACTACATTTTAAAAGAAAAAAGAAGTCTTCACTTAGGCATAAAATTTACTATTGGAATGTAGGGTTAAGTGTTGCCATGCATTAAAGGTTTGTGGCAACCCGTACCCATGGCAGGTGGGTTTGAAGTAAATGGTCTTTGAGGTCCCTTGCAACCAAGCCATTCTGTGATTCTGTGGTAAATTGCTGAAGTTAATATCTAAGCATTGTACTTACAACACTTTAACAAAGCATGGAAATGAAAAATTAAGCCAAGGAATAAAATTCTTACACCTTCATGGTTACAGAAGCACTTTGTTTTCAGAATAGAGTCCACAATAAAGTCTGCCATAAAGCTTCTGTTAAATACATAAATAATAAATGATAATTAAATGGACAGGTGTGTGGATGTGTTAAGATGCAAGCTTGTTGCAGTTCTTCCATGTGAGAAAGGCCTGGGAAGCGGGGCCTTGCAGTGTGACTTGGGAGAAGGGCTGGCCTGACGGTCCGCTGGTGTAAATAGAGCGTTAGCAGTGGTGTTTTAGGAGTTCTGCTCCTACAAATGTGAAATCTCTGCTGATGAAGAATTCATGCTGATACTTCTTTCAAGTGACAGTTGCTGTTGGCACCTCTGTAAATCACTGGTTACTGCAGTGGTGTTCATACACAACCATTTCATTAATGACTGTGTGATCATTTCGTGAGTCAAGGAACCAATTAGCAAAGGCGCACTTGCCTCAGATCTGAACGTCAGTATTAATACTAAATGCTTTATGATAAATGTTTAAAATAAATAAGGCAAACTCAGCATAAGATAATGAATTATGCCACATTTCAGCTTTCCAAAACTGTTTGCACACCAAATTACAAACTGAGACAGTAATACTTAGCATTTATTTCCTAATCGTCTCCAAGTACAAGTAGTTGTGTCATTAGGTACAGTTTTCAAATAGTAGAAAAAATGATTTAAAAAAAAAAAAAAAAAAGGTCTATCTAGTAATTTTTGTTACCTGTACTTAGCTGTTCCTGGTAAAGCATTGTTCAGCATTTTTCCAGTACGATTGTAACAATAGATGGGTCTCCTCACCTGTATCTGTGGTTATTTCTCAGTAGATAAAACATTTTACTAATACTCATTTTTTGTTTTGGATTGGTTTTGTTTCTCTGTCTATTTTTTTTTTTAACCAAGTGGTTTATCCAGATAATCCTTACATAAGTTTCCAGTAATTGCCATATTTTTTTGATCATTTTCATCCTTTTTTGAAAGTCCACCCTTCTTTGCCACCATCTTTCTCATACTGAGATGCCAGAGCTAAGTACAATTTTCTTTGTGTGCCTTCACTGCAGTTTTATAAAGAAAATTTCAAAATTCCTTACTTTCTAAACACGGGTCAAAAGCACAACTATTTCTTTGTTGAGTTACCATAATGCAAGTTGATACCTCATTTTTTTATCCACTTAGTTGTAGATCGCTTTGTTGTAATGCTTTCCAAATATTTCTCTTTGTCATATCTTATGCAGTCTGATTCCAGTCAAAATCTAGACAGCTATTGCTGAGGTGCCCTTGGAGCAAGAAATGATTATTACATGTTAAATGCATAGGCTGATGGAACATGAGAAGTTGGGGAAAATGGAAAATGCTCTCAGGTCTCTCAACACACAGAACTTTGCTGAATTCTATTACGTTACATTCAATACATTTAAAACGTGGAGGCTACAGTGTGTCTGTAAGCTAAATTGGCCCAAAGCCGTGCAACTGTATTAGTATAACTGATTTCATGAAAACAAGTCCTTTTAAAGGTTTTTTGCCTTTTGGAAGGAACCTGGCTCTGCGTCGTACCAGTCTGGAAGGGGTGTAGAGCAGGTTCCCACATCTGTTCTCCAAATCGCATGTGCACATGGTTTTAGAACCAGGCTTTCTTCTGTATTAAAAAGAGCTAATGGTCTCCATGAAATTAAGTTTATGAGAGTCCTGTTTTATGTATTCAACAGAGATAGCACAAACACAAACAAAGCTGGTGTGTTTAAGATGTTTGGCTGCAAAGTTAATTCAGGAATAGGATTTAGGTAGAGATTTCATCAATCTCATATTCTCCTAAGAGACTTTGAATTTAGGTGATTAATGAAAGTTCATTAAGAGATCAGGTGAAATTACAGATTCCTGACCATATCCAGACAACTTCTGGGAAATAGAACTATGTGGGGTTGAGATCTAGCCTGACACAAAACCTGCAGAGACGCACTTTCAGAACTTGAATGTCACTAGAGATGCGCACAGTGTGAAGATTCAGATTCAGTCAAGATCACCTCAGACTGGGGCATTTGTTTGGTTTATTCTGCTCTAAGTAAAATTGGAAATGAGTGATGAAAACAATACTGTTTTGCAAACTATTCTTACACGCGGAATATAAAATGTTACAGATGTTCCCATGTATGTCAGTGTTAGGCTGATGAAATATGCACAGACTAGAAACATCGTCTGATGTTCCTGGTTAAATATATCTAGTGCACAATGGCATGTCCTGTATAGTTATTGCATATCAGTATTTTTTGCCACTTGACTGCTGCAGCATAGAGCATCTAAATAAACGTCTGAAAACAGGTTTCTCGTTGTAATTTGCTATCTGCTATGTTGTTGCTAGTTTTGTATCGGTTGTATAGATGAAAGTTTGTTCCTGGACAGCCTTTGCGGGGCTTAGGGTACCCTTTTTTTGGTAGAGTGCAATTATGTTGTCTTTTGTAAGTAGTTGATTGGTCACCGTTGCTTTGTATATTTGTGGTGGGGATTTCCTTTGGTATAAAATAGACTTAGTGGCTTTCTTGTCTAAGTGCAGGAAAACATGTCTCTTGTCAAAAAAGGCAGAAATGCTTTCCACATTTGGTTTGACCTAATTCTTTCTTTTTTATTTATGCCCACTGTTTTTTAATTCTTGTAAGAGGTTTGTTTTTGTTTTGTTTTGTTTTTGTTTGGTTTTAATCCTTCTGCTGTGAGTCTGTTGATTCAGCTGTGTGGGTCTTGTGGATTTTAGAGTTGTCAATAAATTATGTTTAGATGGTTGTGAATAGCACTGTTTCCTTTTCCACTAAAAGGCAAACAGAATGTTTTCTAACACCCTTGTGTGCTGGGCAGTATCTCGTTCTTCACTGTAGCGATGATCAGAATGCAAATGTTAATGGTTCCTGAGCAGTTAAAGGACGTATGAAGTGTTAGTACTGGTGTCTGATACAAAATGTTCCATGAATGAAAATAAAATGCTAAGTTCTTATGAGCTGGTTTTGTACATATTGAATTTAGTTCTTTATTTTAGTTCCTGTTGCGGGTCTGTGTTTCCACGATAGTATCTGAGAGTGGAATATTGCTGCAAAACATCTGTTAATTTCTTTTACTTCTCTTTACTTAGTCTTCTGTTTTAGTATTCTTAAGGGCTTAGAATCTGTGCTTAATGTATTCCAGACTTTGTCTCTTACTGGTGCTGTTACAGTGAAGGATTAAAAAGGATCCATATTTTTATGCTTTGACACACATGCCCTAAGTACTGCTAGGATGCAGGCAGCTGAACTTTGCTATTGGTAGTCCTCCAGGGTATCTGTAGCTGAATCAGTGGTTTGCTCAGCAGCAGCTGTTACCTGCGTTAAATGTGTCAGCTGTACAAATGAAGAGAGCAGAGGTAAAACATAATGTAGTTGTTCAGAAATATGAGTGTTTGTAGTTGCAACAAAGTGCCCGAGTCATAGTTTCATGTAAAGGTAAAGAATTGCTCTGGGAAAAAGAGGGGATGGATGAGGGCATTGCCACCTGGCTGCCTGATCAATCAGCCCAGGTAGTTCATTCAAATTTTCATAGCTGAAGATTCTACCAAGATCCAGCAGAACACGCTGTTTCCCTCTAGTTAAAGTAATTTTCTTGCCAGTACAAAAATAAATATTGAGAATGCAGAGTCTTCTGGTATTCCTGTCATGGGTATCTCAAGGCCAAGTGTAGCATGACTGGTGTAGTCGCAGTAAGGGACTAGAGAGGTCTGACGTGTGGATGAAATTCCTAAAGCACTTCAATGCCATCAATATTCATTATTCTCAAACGTTATACTAAAACATCAGTGCCTTATCAATGCTGTTGAGATCACAAATCCAAAACATAGCACCATATGAGCTGCTCTGAAGAAAATTAACTCTGTCCCAGCCAAAATCAGTACACAGGTAAATATAAATTACAATCACAGTCTCCCTAATGAGCTTATTGTTTCTATTGATTAAAAAAAAAAAAATTATCCGTTACAACTTACAGTATACAGTATAGTTTAGCTTTGAGTATGACACCATCAACCAAGGTGAGTGCATAACCAAGATGCAGAATTTCTGCATTTTGTTGCTGGCAGATTGAGGTTGCATATGCTGTGTGAACACGGTGTTTCTGTAAGCTGTTGTCCATCAGCAGTATGGGAGTCCTTAAGTTTCTGTGAGGGATGTTTTAACTGCCGTTTCAACTAAATTCCCTCGTTTTTGATCAACCCTATCGATGAGATGGATTTGACACAATTCTGCCACAGAATTAAGTAGCTTACAGAAACACGTGTGTTCACACATGATTCACAACCTCAAACCCCACCCAGGTTGTGCAGTACTCTGTTACCAGACTGTTCTTGTTTCTGTTAGGGGAACGTGATACTTGGAGCGAATGTAAGGTAGCTGAGGAGCATCCACTTGTTTTCTTCAGTGTAAAGGAATGTGAGTCTTGTGTGTCATCAAATTAACATTAAGGTTCATTTTCAACTCAAATGCTGTATAATTTTGTTCAGTTCTTTATGAATAATGTGAACATAAAAATAAAGAGGAGAACAACAGCTAATATTCAAATGATTTCTAAGACTTGGAGTAAGCAGTAGAACTCAATTGTAAAGTCTCTGGAGAGTGTGGAAATACAGCTAACAAAAGGAAGGATGGGAGCTTTTGTTTTCAAGGTCAGTATGTATTCCATAACCTACATGTCACTTCAATGGAAAATCTCTATTTCAAAATCCTTTTGTAGTTGTGTTGGTGATGTTGGTAATGTACTTTGCTGATATTGAAACTCTCTTTAAAAGCGATCACACGGAACACATTCTTTGCATTTTAAGCATTTGTAAATGGGCATGTGCTAAATAATTGCACATACTAATGTTGTTACCTGTAATCTTATATTTCATCTAATAAATTGCTCCGACTCAGTGATTAGATGGTGCATGTGCTCTGATTGCTTGAAGGATACTTTTATATTTAGTCGTGTCTCAGTTGCATTTTCTTCTGTCAGAGCAATGCTTAAGAAAATCTACGTTTTCAAGCATATCATGAGCTATAGTAGATATCTTAAATTTCTGGAATCTGTAGGCTTTGAGTTAAAACTTTGTTGTTCATTGTGAAGCTGCCCAGTGAAAAACTGCCGTCTTATTTCAGAGCCAAATCTTTGTTTTCAGTCCATTGTTTAGTGTTCTTCTCATTACGATGTACTATTTCAGCATTTACAATGTCTTCTCTGGACTTTTGAAATAGCTTATGTACCTTCAGTATCTCTCCTCATTGTTGATATTTAAAATTCAGGTACAGCTTGCTTACCTAGAGGAATGGGGCGTCTTTAATAACCTTCCTTAGAATAAGGCAGAATTTATCTTTACAGTCTCAGGCTATGGCAGCTTTAGCAGTTCCCTCATGTGGAATAATGAGTTAGAATTTTTATTCAAAATCTCAGATTTTGATTTCAGAAGTTCAGAAGTTTAAAGTAATTTTGAAGATTGCATTATTGTAATTTGCACCGTGCGGAGGTATATAAAGTTCAGGCAGGAAACCATGCTGATCATTCACCTTGAGAAAAAGAAGGAAGGAACAAAATATACATATTGTTCTTGTGAAAAAGATGATGTTTGTCTTATCAATATGTTTTCTACTGCAATAATATTGCCACATTGAAATAATATACTTCAGAAGATTAGTGTATACATCATTATTTTAATGAGTGGGGTTTTGTTATATGTTATTACAGAATTTCATCTTTCCACAAATATGAAATACTGTCAAATATTCAAAATAACTGACACAATATTTAACATACATGAATGTGTTGTGTTCCTTTCTACTTGGTGATGGAGAACTGTGCCAGCCAGTGAGTTTTAATGTCATTTAACCTATGTGCAGTGTGATAAAGATGCTTCTCTGATGGCAAAGTATTCAAGTCTTGTGTGGTTCTCACCCTCTTGGTATGTTCAAACAAAAAGTGACGAAGCTCACCCATGTGTTACAGTTTTCTAACGCAAAATAATAAATTAGCTTTTAAAGCCAATTATGAAGCAGTTCCTTGTGTTTCTGTGTTTACTCTCTAAAACTCTTTAAAGCAAGGAAGCATAACTGAAGTGTATCAAAGTGTCACCATTAGTGATGCTCTGTTGGTCACCCTAAAGCGAGTTTTGTACAAGCAGCACAAGTCAGTCAATTTTCTTGCTTGATAGGGGGTCTCTAGGCTAAGCCAGGCCTTCACATGTACTTAAAAATATTCCAAGATCATTCCTGTGCTTAATCTTAATACTCAAATTCTTCACTTCTGATGCTTGCCAGAAATAGAGAGTTTTCTGTTGTAGTATGCTGGTCATTGCTAATGTATTTAGGGTTCATACTGTGCTTGTGGTTTGACAAAAACAAACAAACAAAAACAGCAACCAAAAGCCCTAGCCCGATAAGGCTGGACCAAACCGGTGTGTGCTTTGTGCGTAGAAACCTCGATCTCTCATACTGCAGTGAGTGATTCTTGCTCCTGTTTCTTTACTGTGCTTTTGCTGTTGCTATGGCTGACTGTTTTCCTTATGCTGAAATTATCCTCAGTGTGCTAAGAAAAACAGAGGATGGTATCAGTTTTGCCATCATATTATTGACTGCAAAATACCGCATTTCATGTATCACCTGGCAGCAGCTGGCTCATTTACATGGGTGAGGCTAGGGAAAGATCTGCTGTTTCCCTGACTGTGGGTCAACATTCCTGCCATGCTCTTTACAGGCATTTGTTGTAATTGCATAGCAGAGGCTAAGTTCAGCTTCACTCTTAAAATACCGTTTCACCTTCCTTATGAAAAGTAATATTTTCTCCAGTTTTATACCTTTTACTTTTTCTATACGGGATGACTTGCAGAAAGTTTGCCGCTGTGATATGTGATCTACAAGTTGAATAACATACAGGTCTGTTGTGTTTCAAGCAATGATAATAAAAATAATTTTTAAAATTAATTGAAATTTTGAGCATGTTGTATATTCATTTTGGAAGTGTAAAAGAAATATGTAATAGCTGAGTTTTGGTTTTTAATGAATTTTTTATATTATCTGAAAGGATCAGAGGTCAATAACTCTGGCAGTTTTAGTGAGGTCCTGATATCCAGCTAACTTAATTGTCTCTTGCGCAGTCATTTGCATCCAATAGGTGGGGTTTTTTTTTGTTATTTTTATCTGCTTTCACTATATACACTAAAAACAAATGTCAGTATTAGCAGTCATTAAGGCTTGCTTAGAAAGCTTCTTTCATAAGGTGGTCAAGTCTTGAAGTATAAGAAGAGGGCTAACAGTATGCTAAATTGCTAGAAGCTCTTTCATTTAAAAAAAAAAAAAAAAAAAATTAAAGAGACTGAAAGCTGTGTGTTTTTTAAACTTGGTATGATGTACACATCCAAAATTATTGTGTTGGTGGGGAACCATTATGCTGGAACTATAATTATACTGCCTAAGTGGAAGATTGTATTGTAGAGCAGACAAAGGATATTGCAGAAGATTCATACGTTCTGTTAGTTCTTAATTGAAATGAGTTCATTTAACACAAAGCTTTCTGCGTTGTGGTAACCCATTTTGTGGGATAATGGTACATGTTCAAGATGGTTTTCTAAGCTCTTTGTTCAATACTTACTGAAACAGAGTACGATATTTCATTTATAGTAAAAATTCATGGTAGGGACTGTTGGATCTCGTCTGAAAATGAAGGAATCAGACTGAGTCGAGATTATAGAATGTGAAGCCTCCATGGTAATGAAAAAGGTGAATAGGTTGTGATGTTCAAGAGCAGCTCTGTTTGCTTTTGAATTAGAGTCTAATGTGCAAGTTACACAGCCAGGAATGAAACCCAGAGCTAGCTTTGTTTCACAACATTTGACTGCTCAAATATTTATCATAATTAATAAAAGATACACCAGCAAAGGCATTGATATCGTTTACATCCAGTATTAGAAGTACAGAGTCATATTAAAAGGGAAATAATTTGTGGCTTCTGTAGAAAAGTCATGGCAGTTTGGTGGGTTTTGTCCTGGGTGTATGAAGTCTTTCATTGTGATGGAAGGCACTTGGTAAGGGGATTGTTTTCTTTGTTTCTATTCCTGAACCAGAAAGTTTCTTGTTTTGGTTTTCTGGGCAAATAAGTCTGGAAAGATTTTGATAAATTTCACAGCTCTTTGGTTTTGTTTGTTTGTTTGTTTGTTTGTTTGTTTGTTTTTGTTTTTTCTCAAATTGTAGCGGAGCCAGCATCCTACCAAGTTTTGCTGTGGAATTTCTCTTTTTATTACTTTTAAATTATTTTTAGCAGTTACTGAGCTCTGCTCAATATAGTCCCACCGAATCATTTATATTTTGGTGCATAGAATTTCATCTTTTCTAACTTGTTTCTTTTTTTTTTTTTTTTTTTTTTTTTTTTTTTTTTTTTTTTTTTTTTTCTGCCTCCCATAGGTATATTCGCATTGTTGGGACCCACAACACAGTGAACAAGGTTTTTCATATCGTGGCATTTGAATGCATGTTTACCAACAAAACCTTCACTCTTGAGAAGGGTCTGATAGGTAAGAGATGCAACTGTTTTCCTTTTGCCTGAGCTGCTGTGAACACTTGCCTTTTAAGACTGGCTATCACTGCACTCTTGCTGTGCATCCCTTTCCACACAGAAGTCTTTTGACTCGAGTGAAATGATGCTGTAAGCTTAGAATTAGTTGGCTAGTCTTCTTGGCTGCTTTTGAGTTCCAATGCTGTGGATCAATTAGTGACGCTGCAGGAATGTGAAAGTTCAAATTAAATTAACTGCTGCTGACAAAACCACTGGTAATTGAGTCGCTCTGCTCCTAATCCAATTTTTCTTTCTATGTGATAGTATGGTTGCTACTTGCCTCCAGCAAGGTTTGCCTATACTTTGTAACTGGGATGGAGTGACCAGAGCTATTTACTGCCGTGAAGTTGGATTTGGGCGCCACAGCCTCTTATATGACCTAGTTTCAACAACTGAAAGTGAACTCTGTGTTGATTTTCCCCCAAAGAGTTCTAGGCACATTTAGCCATGGCGGAACATTATTTTGGCCACCCTTATTCCCAGAACACTGTGTTGATGGAGCTCTGTTACTCCTGGTGCTCCAGACAGATTATTTCATGCTGATTTAAGTATGTCCGCGTAATTCTGCATTCTGCAAAAATAGTTAGTTTTATGTACATAGAGGAGGGGTTTCCCCCATCTATGCTTTTGCTCAGACTCAGTTTTTTTCAGACCACCTATTACTGCTGTTTATGATGTACTACCACAGATTGTTGCTTGTTTTGGGAGGAAATTTTTTTTCTGAAAAATTCTCAGATATAATGCTATTTTTTGAATTTTTAAGCATGCACCTATGGTAGGTGGATGGGAAAACAGTTCGCAAAAAAGAATCAGGGGGAAGAGTTTTAATAAGGCATACTTGTTTT
>VXAV01011565.1:680801-695120 GCA_013399715.1 Alectura lathami
GGAAAACTGTAATACCTTAGTTTGAAAAGCTGGGTCCCAACTCTTTCAGCCCTTTTGCCATGAATTGTACAAAGCCATAGTATCATTCAACCCAGTTTCATGAGATTTGCTGTGATATTTCATGATGTCTTCACAGAATTGTAGAATGATTAAATTGTCTGACAAATCATGCTTTACTGATTTTTACTTTGTACAGCCTGAAAGTGTACAGGCTGTCTCATAATGCAGATAGAAAGTTTTCCCTTTGTTTTAGGTAGTTGCCAAGTGGTAAAGCAATTGTTACTGACATGAAAATACAATAAGCAGTAAGGAATGGCTGAGTTTAAAGACAACTTCCAGCTGTAGTAAGCTAGTTAGCAGAGAAACAAAACATGTGTGCTAAGACCTTTGAGCTAAGTTTCACTTGTAGCACTGTTACCTGTGAATTTTTAAACAGCTTAATGCAAAATTAGAATTATTTTATGTGATGCATATATTGTTCTACATTTTGTTTATCAGTTGCATTTAGTAATAGTGTAGGACCCAAATAGTATATTTACCTTCCTTTTTCGTATGTTAAATAATTTGAAGATTGCTTTGTCATAGCAAGATAGTGAATCCATGTATGCTTGTCAGAGTGTACTTGTACCACAGCTGACCTGACTTTCTGATACTCAATGAAGTTTTATTCTTTAGTGAGCTTTTTTCTGAGGTGAACTATTCCATCTACTTCAGCATTGCGTGCTAGTGGTTTCCAAATTCAAACCATGGGTTTCAAAGTTAGTCTAGGGGATGGAGACTTTGTCTCCATTAAAATATATGTCTCTTATTAAAATGTACTGGTTTATGAATTTTTTTCATTGTATTTACAGATTTTTATCTGTGTCTTGGAAGAATAGTAATTTATGACCATTCTTCAATATCAGCTGTATGTTATAAATGCTTATGTAAGTCGTAAAACTTAGACTAGGCTGTGATTGTTAGAGCCAAGTCAGTTTGTTACTGGATTGCCAATATGTGTCTCCATTCCATGATCAGTTTTCCATGGTATTCTTGCCAGCATATGCCATGGGCATATCACCTGCTGTGTCATATTTCAGTGCCCTTTGTGCTTCTGTCTATCACACTGTGGAGACGTTTGCATGCAGTCTTCTGCTCGTTTCCAATTCTAGCTGCCACCCTTACAGAAAAGGTTCCCATCTCTTATGTAAAGATGCTGCTTGCCTCCCAGAACTACAGAGAACTTTATCGTTTTCACTTCTCTTTTTCACTACAGATCTTACTATCAGAGATAAAAATGTGTTATAAGACTTGCTAACAGTAATACCAATGCATGCAAAGTCACTAAACAGTGAATACGGTTCCCTGTGCAGAACAGACTGCCCTCCTAAACTGCAAGCAGAACTGGAGATGCAGTGTGTGTAACAAACTGCTTTGTGGGGTACTTCTGATGGCATTTGGAGGTGTGAATTGAGGAGAAAATTGCTGAGTACTGGCAGAGTATCAAAATCTGGGAATATGAGCAGTGGAGAGGAAATTCCTGCCAAGTAGAAGATGAAAAAGACGATATGCTTGAATATAGGGTGACTGAGCAGACAGTGTTTGTAAGGGTAGCTGTTAACCTGCACCGTTGCACTGTGAGTCAGTACAGAATTACAAAATGGACATTCAGCAGGATGACATAGGGCGATGTATGTGGTGTTTAGAATCTGTTGGGCTTTCAGTAGATGCAGGTGAAACCCATGCTGTGGTGATAGCTCTCTTCACCCAAGAACTATCAGTATTTCAAACCATCTACCAATGGCTGTAAAAAAATTGGGAGGAGCTTTTCTTGGTGGTGATACAAAACAACTTCCATCTTAAGAGAAGTTTGTGTAGCAAATCATGTCATACTTCTTGTGTTTTTGTATCAGACTTGCCAAACCCTTTAGGAGGAAGTAACAGGATATTTGCCTGAATGGACCCTGGAGCTCCTGGAGCCCCTAAGTGTACTGAATCATGCACGTTAGTACATGAGAGATCATAGCACGTAGTACTGTGGTCCTTGGACTCCATCTAATGGTCCTTGCATACATACTTTCCTCTAGAATCCACTGCCTCCGTCCAAACCCATGTGGAGTCGTGGTAAATAGGGTTTGGACCGCATGATGGTAGGTGTCCAGTGGTGATGAGTGGAACTATGCTGTCATTCAGTGTGGATGAGTCAACTGTTGACGTAATTTACAGTGAGTAAATAGAGGTCTACAGAGCTTTTTGCATTGAAGAATTGGTAGTCAATGCAATTCTTAGAAAATTAAAGCAGTAAGAATTCAGTGAGTAGCTAATTGGAAGAGGGAATAAGTGGACCAACTTCTGACTGCAAACGAGGCAACCATGGTTGAATACATGACCTTGTAGAATTTATGGCGAGAAAGGGACAAACAGAAAGGTTTTGGAACAACTTGGGGGCAGACTAGTTGTGAATAGGCTGTTCCACCAGAATTTATGGCTAGCAGTGTTACCTCTTCAAAAATGCTCTCAACAGCTTTGATCCAGCAAAGTGACCTTGTATTTAGTGCTTTGTTTTACATACCTGTAATGGTTATTATAAGGCAGCGTGTTGTCTGACTCGCTATATCGAGCAGATTGTCCCAGTTCCACTTCCATAAAAATTTTGTGTAACTACCAATAGCATAATTGGCACAGATGTATTTTAATGCTGTAATGGGATTTGTAATATTTCTTTCTATTTCTCCAGTGACAGGATACATTGAAGTGATCCAAAAGCGGTAGGGAAAGCTCCATGAAGTATATGAAAGGCAGTAACCAGAGCAGGTTGCTTCTAAGCTTGACTGAGTATAGAAGCTTCATTCCTAACCCCTGAAAAGCGGTATTGAGTAATGCAGTCGGGTTCATTGTTTATGCAGTATGATATTAACTGTGTCTGTTCCACCCTAATTTAATACCATAACTGCAGGTTCTATAACCTGTTAGATTAAGAAAACGAGATGTTACTCATCCATTGAAGGCCATGTGGTGCTTTCCGAAAGCCTTTGTGACCCTTACTTCTACCAAAACTTCGCTGAAGATACTATGAGGAGTTCCTCATTTCAAATCTCTTTCCAAAGAATTAAGGCCACCAAGGTATTTGTTTAGGGATCTTAGAGAATTTAAAAGTAATTACTGAATTTTCATTAAACTTACTCAACTTTATCAGAAAGCTGTATATACAGAGAGGATAATTTGTCAGATATATTGTTACTGATACGTAGTATCAATGTAATGGCTGTCGCTGTAAGATGAAGATTGGAAGTCTGGTAGACAAATAGTAAAAATGAATTGTCGTTTCTTGATAACAGCAATTTTATGTTGCTGTGTTTTTTACATACAAAGATTTCATGAGAAATGATTCACTCCACATTGTACACATACAAGTTGATTTGGAAGATGATCTGTACAGTTCCAGAACACAGTACTGGATGTGGGACTGATCTGACCCATTGGCAGCTAACCAGCAGTTTTGAGGTAGAAGTAGCGGGAAATGCTCTTTGTAGCACTGTCTGATGTTTTAGTGTTGGTTTACACTTTGTTGTCTTGTTAAATGAGGTAAGTGACAGAAATGAATTCAATCATAAGAAATTATTCCCTAATGCAGCTGTTAGAGTTGAGATGTGATTTTCCTTTTGGCATATTGTCTCTAAATGTGTTTGTATATTACCAGTTCTGCGTATTAGATTCACTAGATTGACATTATTGTTTTGTTTAAGAGAGATGCAAATATTTTTAAAATCTCAAAAGCGTAATGTTTGTTTTTAATGAATGTCAGCTTCTGAAATGTGATTGGTCTTTAGTCATCAATTATTAATCTGAGATCCAAAACAAATTAGAGTTTTCACAAGCGGGAGGCATACTCCTTTGAGGGCAGAGGCAGTACCCTGTGTGGTGTGATGCTTGACAATGGCTTCTAATCTACCTGGTAGCAAGAGGCTACAGCAGTGGCTGAGGGGCATCTCCTGTGCAATGCCTCACAGTTTTTGGTTTTATTTTCTTCTGTATGTATAGGAACTGATTCCTTTTATCTTCCTCAAAGGGAAAAGACGATGATAACTTCTCTTAGTCCTGTGGTTAAAAAATCTTTAATCAGTGCTCACTGCTGAGGTGCAATCAAGGACTGCACAGCACACAGGTTGGGCTAGCCCACCGTCCTACTTCAGGCCTGGTTAAGGTCATTGGGCGTGCAGTGTGAAAGGCTTTTACATGAAGTTGTGTTCATCTGTGCTCTGTCTCAGTCTGACTGTCTTTAAACCAGTACATCACACACAAAAAGGGGAACAGTGAATAATGACTGAAGAGCAGGAATGTCCTTGTTTACCCTCTGGGGAATGCTGTTCAGTACTCACAAATCATTGTGAACCTTCATTAGCGTGCTACTCGGTGCCTTAGGAGTACTTGTTTTAAAGGCAAAAATGAACAGATAATCATTTGTCTTTCACTCACTGATAGTTATTAAAAAACAAAAGCAAACAGCACAAAACAAACATATCACATTTAAATATACAGCAGAGAGAAACCAGTCGTATCAGTTTCCAAGTATGTGGTTCAGCTGTCTCCAAGGAAGCCACAAGAGGTGCTGTTTTCACCTCCAGTGTAACGCTGACTTCACACACAGAGCTATTTTATTTTGTATCTTCTTTTTCTATAGGTTAGTCTTCTTTCAAAGCCATGCAGACTTCCCCAGCAATATGTCATCTCTTCTGCAAGCATAGCCTCAGGTAGTTAGGAAAATTTTGAGGTAGTCTTAGTATTGCGTGGAACTTTATTTTTTTTACCTTTTTCAACAGGAAGGGGCAGGGTCAGTTTAGTTACTGCTACACATTCTTCAATAAAAATCTGTTCATATGGGTTCCAGTGACTTTTTTTCCCTTTTTCTTCCTGTTTCTAGTGCTGCAACACAGGCTTACGTCCTAAGGCTTTTATGAAATGATTGTTTCTTGAAAGCCTTTCTCAGGCAAACTTCATTGTTCAGTGAAACAGCTCAGCAGCCAGCCGGTTGTTTGCCAACTAGAAGTATGCCCAGTTTAAATGTTTGTGGTGTGATTTTGGGGATCGTAAATCACAAACCCTAGCACCCGACAAGTTGCTCTTCTATGTAGTTATTTTAATCCAAACTGACAGTTGCACATTGAGAAATATCATTAGTGGGATTTTCTTTTAAAATAAGTCAAATTTATAATTCCCCCTGTCTTCCAAGTAGTAGATGTGACTATGTAAACCTTTGCATTCCTCTGTAGTGTCTATGGTATACGTTACTGTTCATCTTTAAAGAGCTGCAATATCTATGGCATAGATTTGTGTTTACATTTTAGTACTAGATAACAATGTCTAAATCAGGTGATTTGATGGAATTTTTTGGAAGCATTTCTACTATGAGAACAGATAAAAAAGCATCCAAGTTGTTTCTTAAATCCTTTCTTAAAATAGTATTGCTAGAGTTAAATATACTGCCAAGCAGTTCATCGCCCCATACTGCAGCATAAGACCAGGAGACAAAGTTTTAATAACTGTTTTAATATCTGTTTTCATGCTGCTGTACTGTAACTTCAATCATCTTCTCCTTTTGTTTGCTTACAGAATGTATATGCTTTGCTAACATCTTTTCTATTCCGTAAAAGCAAATTCAATTTGTAAGAATATGAACAGCGGTGGAAAAAAAAAAAAAAATCTGTATTTGTAATCTCCACTTTTGTTTTCTCTAACAACATTGGTTACTGTAATAGTTGGATGGCTGGTGGATTAAAGAAAACAAAATAAAAGCAAGACTGTTGTTTTTGGCTGTACGTTTTTGTGAACAAGTGACCCAAATTTAAGCAGAAATTCTAGTGGGAGAAAGGAAGAGAACCAGAAGACTTGAAAATACAGCACAGATCAGAGTCCCCACCAGATGGTATTTTTAATAAATTTATCAAGCGAATATAAAAGAAGATAATAAACATCCAAAATAGGGAGTGGCAGGCCCCTCTAGAGAGAAGAAACAGTATGACACCTTCTGCATGCTGCAGTTAGTTGGAATCACTTTCTAATTAACTGTTGTAGAGGAAACCACTGGATTGTATTAATGGCACACAAAGATAGTTTCTGGGTGGGTGTTCAGCAGTGGGGCTGATCGGGGTAACATCTTTAGAGCTCATGGATAAGTGCAGAAATCTAAATGTGAGAAGGAGCAGGATGATGCTTGGAGAGCATTCAGGTAAAATATGAAGTGAGTTGCGTTGTGTTAAATTAATGCCTTACATAGCTCTGGGATATACCACAGAGGCTCAGCATGAAAACTCATGTTGACATTTTATCTTTTACATGTTTTTTTAACCTAGTGGCTTCTGTTTCCTGCAAAAAGCAGCCCTGTATAAAAGATGCTTTAATGCCCGTGTAAAGTGGATACGCAAAGAAGTTCCCTCACTGCCAGGAAAGAGGGGAAGAAAAGAAAGCCAAGGCAAACTTTGTTTTGATGCGTATGGTCACAGTTTGCATTGTTGGTCTTTGCTTTATTCAGATCATTTCTGGTGAAGTACAGCTCATGTCTACTGCTTTCTCCCACATAGGAAGCTGGGAATTTCTGAATGTCTCTTTTCAGCAATACTGAATCAAGACATTTCTTAGAATAATCATGTAGTGGTTTTAGTACTTTTTGATGAGCACACAGTGATGTTATCAAATTTGATAGTGCAGTAGATTTGGCAGAAACTGTTGCTTTTTCACCACCTTGAATTATCACTTGGCAATGAGCTTACACACTTTCAGTACTTTTTTTTTTTTCCACTGAGCATTTCATGTTAAGATTTCATTAAGATCCTGCTCCCAACACCACTAGCACACTTAAAACACAAAATCATATAATCTTAGAATGCCTTGGGCTGGAAAGGACATCAAAGATCATCTTGTTCCAACCCTCCTGCCATGGACAAGGACACCTTCCTCTAAACCAGACTGCCCAAAGCCCCATCCAGCCTGGCCTTGAACGCCTCCAGGGAGGGGACATCCACAGCTTCGCTGGGCAGCCTGTGCCAGTGCTTCAGTACCCTCTGAGTGAAGAATTTCTTCCTAATATCTAACGTAAATCTCCCCACTTTCAGTTTAAATCCATTAACCCTTGTCCCTTTTACATTCCCTTGTAAAAAGTCCCTCTCCAGCTTTCCTGTAGGCCCCCTTTAAGTACCGGGATCCTAGCTCCTCAGGGAAAATTAGCTCTTTTTAGGTTACTGGAGACTTTTAAAATTAGCTCTGAGATTATCTACAGCAGTATTTTATCTATTTTCAGATGTTCTAGTAGTTTAAATGCATATTGTAGAGACAATCATTAACTCTGTAATTAAGTTATCAGTCTGAAGTGGGTTTAAAATGTTGCATAAATCCATTTTCATCTATACAATACATTATGTGTTTTCTTATGTGAAAATTCAAATTGTGTTGAGTTTTAGTCTTCAGTGTTTCTAATTTTTTGTGCACTTCATCTTTGGCTTGTTTGTTGTCCTTGTTCTGATTTTCCAGTTCACTTGGTATGAGATGCTGTGGTTTTAGAAATTCCATTGAATTGATCATTGTCCTTCATATAATTAAATAATTTCGTATTATTTCTTCCACTCCTTTTTTATTGCATTACCACGCACATATTAGTTGTTCTTCATCAGAAGCTGACATACAAAATCTTCGCTTTTTTTTTTAAACAACATTTGTTTTAATTTAGTTTTAAAAAGTGTTTTCAATGTTATCTACCTCACAAGAAGACAGAACAGATACCTTGCTTTTTGCACGTTCAGAGAACATCGTTTTGGAACCTTGTTAATCTTAATTTTTTCATAGTTAAAAGAAATTAAGAGTGAGACATACATGTTTGAAAAGTTGAGGAGTTTAGCTGAAAGTCATGTTTTTGGAGAAACTGCTGAACCAGAAGAGGGCATCTTAACTAGCTTTTTCTTTTTATGTCCATCCATCATCTTACTGAAAGATGAGATTCAGAAAGCTTGGGAGTCTCTCTGACTAACAAAGCTCTATATTTGATTAAATGTTAACAAAGGGAAATAATAGTTAATTCTAAAAGTAAGTGTTGAAGCACTGGTGAAACACAGCTTCATGGTTATTTTAAACAAGGGTTATGTTTCCTTGTGTCGATCATACTCTGATCCTTTTTTCTTCTTCCAGTTCTTTGTCAGGAATAAAGACCATTATTATCTGAACTGTTTTCTGACTGTATTACTGTGTCTGTCTTCTTTGTGTTTTAATTTGCAGTTCCTGCTGAAAACGTTGCAACAATTGCAGATTGTGCCAGTGTGATCGAGGGTGTCAGTCGGAGTCGCAATGCCTTGTTGAATGGGGACACAAAAAACTACGACTGGGATTCTGGGTACACGTGCCATCAGCTTGGGAGTGGAGCTATCGTAGTACAGCTAGCACAGCCCTACATGATCGGATCAATACGGTAATTTTTCTCTAAATTAAAGGCAACAATGAGACTTTTGCTGAGTACAGTTACTTTCTTTAGAATATAGGACATTTGGAAATGATGGTAATGAGGGGACTAGTTTCGAAATTGTCCTTCGGCTTTTTTATTTCAGTATAATGGGTATGTTAAAAATTAAATGCATGAATTGTATGTCAAGATACTGCAGTGCAATTCCAGAAAAGATTACGTTTCAGAGGCATAATAATAGTAATAACCAAATTGTAAGATTAAAGATGTATATTTATATTAGAATAGAAACTCAATTGCAGCCTCACTTGTGATCACAGTAGGTGCAGTTCTTCATACGCATCTCATTGTGAAAACAGAAGCATTTATTGAGGAAAGCCATCATCTCAGAGTCAGACAAGTTTCCTTTTCTCTGTTCAGTTTATACCAGCTCCTACTTGAATATGAAGTGTGAATAAGGCCACCGTAACCTGAATATTGCTTTACAGAGTTGTGTTAATTCATATATTTAGATCTGGACTGAAATTCATTGGTCTGTTCCTGCAGTGAGTATGTGTTGTGTGTATGAAGAATAAGCTTTTGGGTAATGTAAAAGCTTCTTATGCTTGATCTGATTCAGTTTTTCTTTTCTTTGTGCTTTGAAAACAGTTTGGAGAGCAGGACTGTTCTCAGGTGAAGAAGGTGGTCAAAACCTTGTCTTGATGTCTCCCTGTTCTCTAAATTTAGTGTGTAAATTTTGCTGGCTAGCAACAGAGGCCCTGTGCATAGGTATCTATTGCTAGGTTCTGTCTTGTGCCATCTTCGTGTTAGAGTTGCCTCTTTGAACTAACTGGTTAGCAAGTGAGATTTCAAATCAGTTTCATAATTGCCAGTTTTTGTTTTCGAACAATGAAAAAAGGAAGTCTGAAGTTGTTTAGACTGAGGGAGAGCATCAGTAGGGAGGTGTAAGGAAATGTCTGAAACTGTGTGGTTAGTTGTCTTGGATCCTCTTCTCTGTCTTTTCACCGTACATTTGTATTTCTCAAAAGCAGACTTTCTGAAGTGAGTTCAGAAGAAAAAGAAGTGCAGAACTCCCGTATTCCCAAATCATGAAAATTGGACTAAATTGTTCCTTCCAAAGCTGTGTTTTGATTTCAGCATGTAACATTACTATGATGGTTTTAAAACATTGAAGATAAAGTCTAAAATCAGATATTCAGACAAATCTCTGTCTACAGCAGAAGTACTGATTTGTCTGTTTACTAGCTGCAGAAGTTATGCATAATGTGAGTCCAGCATTGTTGTCACTGTGTGAAACAACTTGAATAAGAAGTATAGTTGGCAGCTTTCCACAGTGAATATTTTATGCTTTTTGAGTTTGATGGTTTTATTGTTCAATTAAGTATTGCATCTCAAGTAGAAAACTAGGAAGACACAGTACTCAGATTTCTTGAAAGAGGTAATTGAAAATGTAATTACATCATTTTCATGCCACTTTGAGCTTAAATTTTAAGTAGCAGCAGGGGCTTGCACTTGTGAAGGAGTAAGAGAAGAATATATTAACTAAAATGTTTTGGTTTTAGTTCACAGTGCCTCTGCCTCCCTATCTTAGAATTCTCTGCCATCTTTCCATTGCTGAATCATACCATTTCTTTCACTTAGTACAATAAGTTGACTTTTCTATACTTATTACTATGCTAGCATTTATTCTTCTTGAGCGGGTTTTTTGTTTGTTTGTTTGTTTTTTAATAAGTCTTATTGTTAAATAATGTGTTAGGTGAACTAGATTTTTGGTTGCCAGGAAATAATTGTATAATTGGCAAGTGTGTCAAGCAAATTGAAAATAAGCATTATTATTACGTATTTTAAAACTAATAGGCATTTAGTGGTTTATGTGGTATTGCGTTGTAGAGATATGGGTTCTGAATCATATCTTTTTAACCTTTTTTCCTACATACATATTACACACAAGATTAACAGAGTTCCTTAAAAAATGACAGTAGTAAACATCATCATCTAAGGGATGTGACTGAGGCGAGGACCTGCCTAGCCTAGACAGACATGCTGTCACTATGTCATCCTTTCCTTCTCATGTTCTGCCTGGAAAAACGAGTGTTTTGAATTACGTCTACGTCTATGTCGGATCATAGGCAGATGAGGGAAAGATTTCCCTTTGAATGAGGAAGGGAGGTTTCGCTACGTAGCAGCTGCTTCTTGGGCAAGGGTCTGGAACATGTCCTCTGCCCTGCAGTGTGGAAGACAGTGACGAAGGTCTCTCTGTCTAGCACCAGGAAGTCTGTGGCTGGTACAGAGATCAAGTAACTCATAGACACAGATCAAAGCAAAAAGTCTTAATATTTCTTCTTAATGGAAGTGGTAGGTTGGGGGTTTGTTTTCTATTTTTCTTTTCCATTTTCCTTTTTTTTTTTTATTTTAAACAAGTCTTCCAGAACTGATTGAATTTGATTGCCTATTTTCCTGTTATGCTCACTTGAAAAATTCCTTGATCTTATTCTTCCACCAGGAGAAAAACATTTCTAGGAGCATTTCCTTTAGGCTAGCTATACATAGTCTCTACAGAATGGCATGAATTGCTCTTTCTGCAGAAACTGAGTCATTGGACCTGTGGGTTTGTATTCTAAAAGAATCATTAGAGATCAAATTAGAAATTAAAATCTACAACTTTTAGGTTTAGAGGCATCAATGTGCCATTGAATATATTTGTATCAGAGAGATGAATATATGAGGGCAGTAGATGCTTTTAGTTTCTAGAAATCAGAATTCTGCTGGAGAGAGCCTCAAAGTCAGAAGGTGTTACTATGGCAACTAAATTCTGAGCATGAAAAAACGCAGAACTATTGGTACTCAAATATGCATTAGAAATGCATAGAGAGCTAAGTGATTCTGGAGTATATCTTGTCTGCATGCTTTCTGCAAAATCTGTTCGTATATTTTAGAGTCTTTGAACCATTCAGGTTGGAAAGGGCTTGAGGAAGCGATCTTGTTCAGCCCCTTCATCAAAGCAGGATCATCTAGGAACTAAGATCATCTTACTCTAAGGCTTTACGCAGTCAGGTCTTGAAAACCTCCAAGGAAGGAGATTCCACAACTTTTCCGGGTAGCTTGTTCCAATATTTAATTATCCTCACAGTGCACTCTTTTTTCCCTTTCATGTGGTTCCTCTTTTCCCATGCCTCAAGGGCATCTGGAACTTCTGCTTCAGTTCATGACTGTTGTCTTGTATTTTTCCCATTGTGCACCTCAGTAAAGAGCCTGGCTCAGTTTTTTTGCTGATCTGCTTTCAGGTATGGAAAAGTGCTGTGGGTTTCCACCACCATCCCACTCCAAGCCCTCATAGGCTGAGCAAGTCAATTTCCTCAGTCGCTCTGTGGTCCAACCTCCAGAGAATCTTGGTGGTCCTTTGCTGGTCTTGTGTAGAATTACCAGTGTTGTGCTGGGGTCCAAAACTGGATGTAGTGTACCAGTTGGGATCTAATGAGTGCCAAATAAGGGAGAATAATCTATCTGCTGGCACAGTTCCTGTTGATACAGCTCAGTATGCTGTTGGCCTTCATTGCTGAGAAGGCACATTGGCAACTAATCTTAACTCTTCTGTTCACTGTGACTCCCGTGTCCTTTCTACTACAGCCAGTTAGAATTACTGCTGCAGTGGATTAATCTGTATGAGGTACAGAATCTTGGTTTTGACCTCACTGAATTTTATAAGGTCAGTTTTTTTGCGCATGCCCTTTGTCTTCCCAGAGGTTAGCAATCAGACATGAATGGCAGCCGTACCCTCAAGCTGATTGCACCCCAGAGTTTCCTGTCATCCTCAAGCCTGATAAGGGCTCATAACATCTTGTCGAGGTGGTTGATAAAGATTTTAAACAGGATAGGTAGCAGAATGGGCTCTGGAGGAACTCTTGCACCAGGCTCCAGGAGGATGTTGAACTGTTAACGTCTTCACCTTGCGCCAAACAATCTAGCCATCACCCACTTTGTAGTATACCCATCTAAACTGTAACATCCCAACTGGGATTCGAGGATGCAGTGGGAGACCATGTTGAAACCTTGTTAATACCAAATACTTTTTTTAGCTATTTCTATATAAATTTGGTGCTCTTGTCTTCCACGTCAAAGTTTAGTGAGAAATTCTGAAACAAATGTAATGGTAGTCGGTGCTCAATGGTAGATCCCACTAGAAAAGAACTGGAAAGCATTTTGTTTTAAAGTAATTATAAATAATGGCTTTAGGTTAGAAAAATAAAAAATACATATTTGTAACTTAAGAGTTGTATAACTCTTGCAACAGCTTATGAGGTACTTGGAACAGTCAACAGAGAAAATATATGCTTCATTTTGGCTAGTTTTTTCCAAGTTGTTGCCTGTCTGGACAGAAAATAACCTTGCTATTTTTTGTCTCTGAAAAGGGCCATATCTATGACAGAAAAAAAAATATTAAATATAACTAGACACTGAAAGGCAGTAACTGGCATGTTTAACACAGTAAACATAATCTAATTGCCTTTTATTAAACTTCTAAATGGCTAAAACCTTAATATTCAAAAGGCTGCCATATCTCACTAGCTTTAACTCTCCCTGCATTTGTCTTGATAGAAAAATAGTACTGTTATACTGCAGTCTTTGGCTGATAACTCTATAGGTTTGGTTTGTTTTTTGTTTGTTTGTTTGTTTGTTTGTTTGTTTGTTTTTCCCCTGTTAATTGTTTTAAAACAGAAAGGAGAAAGAAAGAACAGGACTTGGTATAGTAATATGTGGCAGAGGGAAACAGCATTCTGTACCACAGTGGTTTTCAGGTTAAAGTAAATAGAAACTTACTGTGTCTCTGTAAAAGCAGATTGACCACTTATCCCTGTTTAATCTCTTTGAAGACTTTATTATTAAAATGCATACTTTGTGGTTAACTCAGTTAATTCAGATTAATTCTGGAATTAACAAATGATACCAGGTAACTTCAATGTGTTTTCTGTTTGCTTATATCATCATCCTGTACAGCTCTTATGCTTTCAAATTTTCCATTCCGCTTCTGCTTGGGAAGTTTTTCTTTCTTTGCTGCTCATTTTCTATTCATGCCTGAAATGAGAGTGAAATCATCACTTAGGATAAACGATCATATAAGCACATAGCAAGCATGCAGGATTTGGGCTCCTTAGTAGAGTCCTGAAGAAAAAAGATAGACTTTCTGCAAGATAACTACTGAAAAACTGAAAGGGGATTATAGGCAACCAGAGGCAAAAGTGCAATTAAAATTTTATTAAAAATACTCATTCCATGAGCTTGCTTTGATATTCCACATCTTTCAACAAATGTCATTGCCTCATGTTTTAATTTCCTACTGTCTTTTAGATTTCTGTGAAGTATGCAAATAGTTTATGAACATAGTCCTGTGAAATACTTACACTGCATGTGATAACTACTGACTATATAGTATCTGGTGTCATCCTGTAAGGTACCCAACTATTGTTTGGTATTCTGCTAACGCATTTTATTTATATAGTTACATAGCAGCCTGAACTAGACAGTGACAATCTTCTTAGAATTTCTGACAGTAAGAAGCAAGCAGAGACAGCACAGAATGCTTGTCTAAGTGCAGAACAATCAATCACAGGGGAACACATGACATTTAGGGAAATACTGCTGAGAAGATACTGCAGCCCCTTTTGATATAACAGACAATATAGTCAGTTTCCCACATCTGTAACAGGAAATTTTATTTATATTTGAAAAGCTTTTATTGCATAAAAAGAGACATTTTCAACATGTGAAGTAAATAACACTATCTTATTAAATAATTGACAGGCTTACATTTTAGATGCCTGAAGTGGCATACTAGAAATATGTTTAAATCTCATGATCTTGCAGGGAAGGAGCCGGATAAAGCTTTGTTCAGCTTTCCC
>VXAV01011565.1:695146-717187 GCA_013399715.1 Alectura lathami
CTTTCCCTTCTCCATCTTGAGTACAAGATTTACTAATAAGAACTAATTTAGCTTTTTATTCTAATACAGAAAGTCCTAGGGACACAGGCAATTTTGCCTTAAACAGATGCATTTCCAATGAATATGGTTCTGTCATTTTCACTGAAGTATTCTCCTTTCAGTGATTTAACATCCATCATAGCAAAACATAGTTTCTATACAAAAGTTTAGTCTGGAATGCGTTTGAAAGATTAATTTACCTTTACTTTGTTTTATTTTTACTTGTGCCCAGTGTGCACTGGTGAATATTCATGTAATCACCTGAAGATTTTTGCTCCTTATCCAGAAAAGGATTTCATGCAGAATAAATTTGAAATATGTTCCGTAGCAAGTCCCTCCTGTCTCTCTCTTAAAAAAGATACTGCAGGCAGATGAAGTAAGGATTTTTTGTTTTCTGTCTTTCACAATTCCCAAAGAAAGAAAAAGCCGCATTTAGCATTCGTGCTAAGTCATTCTGGGAAAGATTCTTCTAAATTTTAATTCACTAGTTGTTTGTTTTGTGATAATCCCAAGCCATATGCTTTTTGAAGCTCTGTAACTTGGTCTAGGTAGTTTTGGGAGAGAACAATTATACACATTCTTAAAAGGAATACATGTAATACATACATCCTGTTAGCCTTTTGCTCTAAAGCCAAGCCAGTTCTGTTTTAGTCGTGGTATGGTTAATTGTAATTACAATCACTAGTGTGCTTCTCATACTCTGACTCTTGATCATGGCTTTGAAAACCTGGATCAAAGGCACAGGTCTGAGCCTCAGTGATGAAAAGGATCCTATTGAATACCATAATGAGCTACATCTTAACGAACATTTAAAGGAAAACAAAATTATGTTTTTTCTTTTCCCTCTTCTAATCGTTTGGAAAGCTTAGTCTAAACATAGATATTAAATCCATTCAGGTTCTATTGATTATTAGTAGTTACAAAATCCAGGATTTTCATTCTCTCTTTTTTTTTTTTTTTTTAAACAGAAAACAGACTTCAGTCTCTTCAGTATTTGGACACCTTCAAGCTGTAGAAAAGCAAAATGGGGAGGATCTAATGAGGGGGGCAGGAGGCAGTGGGATTTTGCTTCTTTCTGTCTTGTTTTTAACCAAGTCCTACCGGTTGCTGTAGGCAACTGTTTTTATTTTTTCTAACTCTGCTCTGAATTTTTCGTTTGGAAAGAGTATTCATATGCACTAAAAGGCTTCTGTTAAGTGTTTTGTTTGAGCTTCTTGAAGCTATTTTTGATAGCTCATTATTTTTGATAATATTAATGAGCTGGGCTTAGCTGAGGGCATTGAGGCAGTTTACTTTAAATCTGCTTGTCCTGCACACCCAATTCCACTTTGAATGCTGGGATTCCAGAAGGGGAGATAAAGAGAGAAACCAGATTATTCTGAACAGAAGGTAATAATAACTGTTTTTTTAGGGCAATGATGCAGACACACATGTCCTTAATAAACCAATTCTGAAGACAGTACAGCTTCTGCTTTGGACAGCATCTCTCTGTAAGAGAAATGATTCTGTGTTCAGCAAGTGGAGAGGTCATTTTACCCCTCTAGCAGTCTTGTTTTTCAAAGTTAAAAGTGAGCAAAAATGTTTGCAGTTACATTTTTTCCAGCAGAAGTAGCAGCTGAAAGCAAGAAAAATTTTCTCACCATGAAGTGAATTTATAGTATAAAGCTAGAGCACTCTTCTGAAAGATGATTAAGGAGAGACAGCTTGAAACTCTCCTTGGGAAAGTCTGAAGTGTGGCACAGATTGCTTTTCTTTCCAAAACATCTTGGCTATTTTCATTATTGGATCCTTGTCTATTACACTTTGAAAGTGTGGATCTGTAGTAGCCCTTCCTCACAGCTGAAGAATGAAGCTAGATTACCTGTATTACCTGTCTTTCACAGTTCTCCGGCCATGTGTGACTGTAGTTAGTTTGATTTAGGTCATCAGTGCAGCTGTAGCTGTTTTGGATGGTTAGCTGCTCCTTGGTTATTTGTCCACAGCAGGTTCACTGACTAGCTAACACTTCCTAAGGTAAATAAAATCCAACAGTTTGTTACCCTTGGAGAAGTGTTAGCTGACTTTGAAGACAAGAACCTGAGGATCAAGAGACAGCAGCAACTGATGATTGCCAGTATGGTGCAGTATGGTATTTATTCTCCTTACATGTATTGCGTTAGGATACAGATAATAAGAGTTTTAACAACAACAAAATCAGCAAAGCATAATTTTACATAGCAGACATAATGTGGGTAGTGCACTTCAGGGTATTGCAATTTGAAAACTTTGGGCAGAGTGAAGAGAGAGCATTATATCAGCATTATGCTGATTTTGATTCTAGTCATCTCTAACTGAAGTAGAAAATATTTTTGAAACTTTGTTTTTGATATCATGTTTGCCATTGAGTTTTTATGGAACCAATAAAAACAACGGTTAGCTGTACTCAGCTGTACCCTGGTAACCATTGGAATGAAAGCAGCCAAGGGACTTACGTGAAATGTAGGCAAAAATACATCTGAAAATCAAAATATGGGCAATATTTAACTGCTTCTAAAGAAGAAATTGTAGAAATGCCTGACCCTGGCCAGTCAGTTGCCCCTTTAACATGTGTGAATACCTCCTGTCATTTATGGATGCTTCATTGGAAATAAAAAGGGGTGCTGCATATTTGTTCTCAAATGTGGATATCTGTGTTAGGGGCACAGGCAGTGCAGTGTTTTCCTCTGTCCTTAGCAGTGGCACAGTTGAGAGCCTCTGGGTAATGATTAAGGGACAGGCAAATGGAGTGGGAGTCTACTATAGGCCAACCAGCCAGGATGATGACATTGATGAATTGTTCATTAAGGATCTAAGAGATACCTGTAGACCAGCCACCCTTGTCCTTCTGGGTGACTTCAACTTGCCAGATGTTAACTGGGAATACCACACAGCTGGTACAAACAGGTCCAGGATATTCCTAAAACACCTTGATGATAACTTCTTGATACAGGTAGGAAAAAAAACAACTAGGAAAGGTGCCTCCTAGGGTCGTTGCTTATAAACAGGGAGGGTCTCACAGTAGAAGTGGTCGTTGGTGACCATGAATTAGTTTACTTTAAAATCTTTGGTGATAGGAGGAAAACTGCCACCAAAACTTAAACCCTGACTATAGGGAGAGCAAACTTCAGGCTGCTCAGGGAACTAGTTGGCAAGGTGGGAAACTGCTTTTGAAGGCATTGAGGTCCATCAGTGCTCATCCATTTTTAAGTACCACCTCTTAAGAGTACAAGAACAGGCAAGTACAAGATGTTGGAAGTTATGCAGAAGGTTGGCTTGGCAAAGCAGGGATCTTCTAGAACTTAGGCAAAAAAAGAACGTATATGACCACTGGAAGCTGCGGGAGATCAAAAGCAGCAAGGCATTCACGGAAAGGTAAAAAAGCAGCAGCACAAAGCACACTTTATTGTGCAGTTGTTTTGATTATATATCCTCCCGAAGTAACCACGCGGTCTACAAAGATTATGTGTTCAGTTACAATTGAGTGCTTTGAAATATACGCCCCCTAGCTACCACATTTGATTGGTGCCTAACTGACCAGCCCCGTGTTTCTTCTGTAAGTCTGTTGCAGCATCTTGCAGCTCTTTTCCAAGATATGATTTACTTATCTTGTTGTGCAGGAATGTTCTTGAGAAAGCTGGACTGTTCACAAGCTTGGGTTGCTCACATGCCCGTTGCTCTGTAAGAAATGCTCTGCAACAGGAAGCGACATCAGACTACATGAGAGGATTACAGAGATGCTGTTTTGCCATTGTAGGGAGAACATTTGTGTAGCCAGAGCTCAATTAGAGTTGAAGCTGGCAAATACTGTGGGGAACAACAAAAAGGGCTTTTTAAAGTACTGACAGCAAAAAGAGGACCAGATATAACATTGGTCCATTACTTGATGAGGATAGTCACCTCACAAATAGGGATTGAGACAAAGCAGAGACATTTAATGCCTTCTTTGCCCTTTTCTTCAACATTGATAATGGGCTCTGGGACGCCCGGAGGACCATGAGTGTGATAATGGTGAACTCCCAGCCAATCCCAAATTTGTGCAGGATTTGCTACTCCAGCTGGATGCATATATAAGTCTATAATTTCTTTTTATGACAGGGTTATGCAACCTTCCCAAGGGAAGCCATTTGATGAAAGCTTTCCTGAAACCCAAAAAGATTACAATACTGCTTCTTACAGTATCCCTCTGAACAAAATATCCAGCATACAGTTAAACAAATACATACTGTGATGGTTGAACAATTGGCTGGCAAGTCTATCTCAAAGGGTAATAGCAAATGTGGTTACATCAGGCTCGTGGCCAGTTTACTAGTAGGGTTCCACAGGGCTTCATTTTAGGCCCTTTAATGTTTTCATCAATTACTTGGATACAGAGCTTGAAAGTATACTAAGTAAGTTTGTGGACAACACTAAACTGGGACGAGCTGTTGAATTCTTTGAGGGTAGAGGGGACTTGCAGAGAGGTCTTGGCAAGTTGGAGGGCTAGGCAATCACCAACCACATGCAGTTTAACTTCAGTCCAGCAAGTTCCGGTTCTACACCTGGAACCAGGCAGTCCTGGATCTCTGTACAGACTGGGGGATGAGAGGCTGGAGAGCCATGGAAAGGGATCTGGGCGTTGTGGCTGACTGCAAGTTGAACCTGAGTCAGCAGTGTGCCCTGGCAGCCCAAAGGCCCAAAGGGGGGTGCACCAGGCCCAGCACTGCCAGCAGGGTGAGGGGTGGGGTTGTCCCGCTCTGCCCTGCGGCATCACCTCAAGCACTGGGTAGGTTTAGACACCACAGTATAAGAAAGGCATAAAGTTTTTAGAGTGTCCAAAGGGCTACGAAGATGGGGAAGGGTCTGGAGGATAAGGTGTATGAGGAGCAGCTGAGGTCCCTTGGTTTGTTCAGCCCAGAGCAGAGGAGGCTGAGGGGAGGCCTCATGGCGGCCTACAGCTCCCTCCCGGGGGAGCGGAGGGGCAGGCGCTGATCTCTGCTCTCTGAGGACAGCGACAGGACCCCAGGGAACGGCATGGAGCTGTGTCAGGGGAGGGTCAGGCTGGGGGTGAGGAAAAGGTTCTGCACCAGGGGGTGGTGGGCATGGAACAGGCTCCCCAGGGCAGTGGGCACGGCCCCAAGCTGCCAGAGCTCAAGGAGCGTTTGGACACCGCTCTCAGGCACAGCGGTTGGGTTTTGGGTGGTGGTGTGTGGGGCCAGGAGTTGGACTTGATGGTCCTTGTGGGTCTTTTCCAATTCAGGACATTCTATGATTCTGCGATCTGTTACAAGAGAGATAAGGAGCAGAGAGGATACGTTTGCCAGATGTGTTTTGAGAATGATGTACTTAGGTCAAATCACATCCCTGATGCTTTTCATCTTCCTCTCTGCGAGAGAAGGATGGAACTTGGAGGCTGTTTGCTATACCAGTTAGTGCATTTCCTGAAGAAATGCACATTTGTGAGGATGCATATGGAATGAGTCCTTGAGACCTCTTTTTTTCCCCTCTGTTTTTTCCTTAGCAATTTTCTCAAAAATTCTGTGCCTCTTTCCTTATACTCTGATGAGCTAGGACTGAGAATTTCCACTTTTCTTACTCACTTTTTTTAAAAAAAAAAAAAAAACTATTTCTTATGTATTTACAAAAAAAAAAAAAAAAAAAAAAAAAAATAAAAAAAAAAAAAAAAAGAAATACAGTTAACAAGACGATGTAATCTTCTTAGTCAACAGAATCTTTTTATCTTTCCCCTTTTAAACTGACCTTTCAAAGATCTTTGACTCAGGTTTAAAGCAGGCAGTGCCACATGCCAAATAGATTAGTTCATTTATTGGCTTTCAAATAAATTAGAAGTAATTGGATGAATGTCATAGAATAATGTTAGTAAGATGGTTATTGTAAGTCAGTTACTGGCCTGATAGGGATAATATTGAGATGACAGAAACATTAAGGACTTTCCTGAGTGTTGGAAACACATTCCGGAAGAAAAATATAAATGTAAAAAGGATTAAGAGGCGGAAATACAGGACTAAAGAACTTAAGCATCTTGGTTTAAATTTTTTTTACTTATCACTCAACTGCTTCTTCATACTTAGGTTGCTGCTTTGGGACTGTGATGATCGGAGCTACAGCTACTACATAGAGGTTTCAACAAATCAGCAGCAATGGACTATGGTGGCTGATCGCACAAAAATTTCCTGCAAGTGAGTTAAATTTTTTCTCACATATGTGCGCTAAAGCAGAGTTGGAAAACTGTTCTTTTTTTCCTTTTGTTCAGTATTTACATAAATGACTTTTCAACTGTGAAAGGAATTATGATTATATAGCCTGTAGATAACTAACTCTATACTATTTCAAATACAGCTTCATAAAGTTGTAGCTTCTCATCTGGATGAATATCTGGCCTTTCAAACCAGGATCAAGTTGTGAGGAGCCAGATGGGTACTATGTCTTCCCCTTTGATTGTTCATTCTCATAAAGAGAGTGCAATAGAAAAAGAATTGTTATCATGTCTGTCCCAGCAGACGTAGCACTGAAAAGCTGAAACCAGAAAAAAGAGAGAGTCAAAATATTTGGGCTTTATCCTTGTACATTTTGATACTAATAGTGTAGGACTGTCAAAAGAAACACTTCCTTAAGTAGTTGCAAATCTGGTGGAATTGCTGGTGGGCCTTCTAGTTCAAGTATTGATTCACTGTGTTCAAACCACATGTTTTTGAAACCCTTAACTTTGGGCAAATGTAGGTGCATTCCTGAACTAAAGGTAGCTGTTGCCTCATGATATACTTCAAAATATTGACTCAAAGCATAAGTGCTCTGGAAGTTCTCAAAGGTGCAGGAACTGTTTTCATGTGAATTAGAGAATTGTACTTTCCTTAACTTCTTACTCTGACAGACAGGTATCCAGCTTGCAAAATGCCAGTCTTTAATTTAAAGTCAACAGATTTATACTGTTTTAACACTGTCTCTAACTATCTGTTCTCAACAAATACAAAGACCTAGTCCTAAAGCTTACAATTACAAAAGCTCAGTGAACTCAGAATGATTCAATTTAGTAAGGACTAGAAACTTGTAGTGAAAAAGGATCGATTTGAAATAGCTTTCCTGAGGGTTTTTTGTTTGAAAAATGTTCATTTTTTAAAGTGTTTTTTATCCTCTGTAGTTACATTTAAATCCTGTATCACTTATAGCTGTGGTATGTTAAAAGGTTTGTGGACTCTCCACAGCCCCATCGTTTAATTTTCAGATGATTTCTTTGCATTTGAGAGCATTTCACATATTCAGTTTGGATCTTTTGCCCTTGATCAGTAAATCACATTTACAGCCACCTCACCACAGAAAAGTCTTTTAAATATAGTTAATCTTCTATTCAAGTAGGATTTTCAAAAATGCTGAAATGACTTCTTCTCAAAAATTAGTTTGATTGTAAGAGCAGATTGATACATCTATATGCTCTCTATATACATACATATATAAACAAGTATATAAACACATTCATAAAATAATGTTCATACAGTTATACATTATATATTCCTATATATCTAGAAAATAAATAAAAAGGGTGTATAAATAATACTACATAAATGCCAAAGGCTACACACATGGAAGTGTTTTTGTAAAGTACAGAAGTTCGTAATTGCTTACAGTCTGAGCTGGACCATTTTAATTTTATTGAAAAACAGTGAAAAATGGTACTGTGACCAAAAAAGCTACGTTTTTAGTGCTCGACAATTGTTGAATGTAGAATGGAAGAATCATCGCCCTTCAGTGACTCATAATTGGAGCCCGTCACTTGTTGGGTGAGGTTTCAGTATGGTGAGGGAAACATCTTAATGAAGAAGAGAAAATTGAACCCATCACTTTAACATTTTTGTAACTTTAACAACAAACAGAGGAGATGACGTGTTGGATTTTAACCAAAATTAACAGATCCTGCAGTAAGGCAGAGATGGTGCAGTGTGCCTGGTTCACTGTTATAAAGTAATGGTCAAGATACTCCTGTTGGATGCAAAAGGCTTTTTTTTTTTTTTTTAATTTAGTACAGGGATTTTAATTTCTTACCTAAGCTACTTTATCTGATGTGTTCTTTTATGAAATATTTCGTGGACTTGTAAGCTGGATACAGGCATCTCACTTCCCGTCACAAAGCTTTTAGTTCCAGTTTACAGTTCTTTCTGTCTCTGTCCTCCCCCTTAGCATGGATACACAGGTATTTTATACAAACAGCATGGCTCCAAAAGAGAGAAATTTGCCTCAAAATATTGTTTAGTCAAGCAATTCTTGAACTCCCCAAGGATAAGTGAGAATTAAACCTGTGCGCTGTGCCTGACTCATCCTGGGGGCTTAGGCAGCCAGTTAAGGATTCCCACATTTAGCAATTTGCCTTAGCCAGACTACTGCATAATTGGATGGAATCAACAATGCCCTCATCTCTTCAGTCTCCATATTTTTACAAATGCAGTACCCCTCTCTCATGGAAGAAACAAAATAAATCTAGTCAGAGTTTTCAGCTGTGTTTTGTCTCAGCCATATCCTAATCTTTTTGATGAATACTAGAACATCTCACCCCTTGAAAGAATAGAAATTGTAATCACATAGGCTTACGTATCTTTGTTTAAAAAAAAAAAAAAAAAAGAGAGAGAGAGATAAGGCCTTGCATGGGACTATGATTGCCTGCTTGACTACAAGTACTTCTCAAAGCAACAGTCAACTCTACGAAATATCATTATGTGTGTATTTGTGGGAGACTGACATGCAAATTCTTTCAGAAAAGTATACTGCAAATTATCTCTGTTTCTTTTATAATTCTAGTATGGGAGTGAATTCCAGGTGGTTGATGATGCCCTGAAATCCCAGGCTTACCCTTCCTGGCATTATGTCTGTGTTAAATACGCTGCCGTAGGCTCTAGAGAAGTAACTTGTTTGTCTTTCTGTACAGGGTGTGCTGCAGTAGCAAATGAAAGAGGATGGAGTTAAAACTTGAGAGAATTTGACAGGGGCCCACATTCAAAGAGGGAGAATACTTGCAATGAGAAAATTTACTTTGTTAGTAATATTCTCTGCCGCTTGTTCCGTCTTCAAAGACGTGTGGATAAGAGCTGTTTGCTTTGCTTTTTGCTGCCTGGCTTTGTCTACATAATATTTCAGTGGAGTTAAAATCTTTTGCTGAAGTCATTAGTGTGCAGCCTTGCAACTGTTCTGTGAGATCGCCAAATCATTTTGCTGTATCTCTGGCAGAAGGGATGGGATGACCCATAAAGGCAGCAAACACAGACCTCAACAGACATCTTTGATGATCAGTAAGTGGCAAACAAAACAATGAGAAAACCAAATCAAATTCTGCTTGGAAAGCATACAGCAGTTTTGGCAGTGCACTGAAGTACAAAGTTTCCCTTTAAACTCTCAGTATGCTGCTTTGGGTTGTTTTAATAGTATTCTTAATGTAGTGTGTTGTGTAAATTAATAGTTCAGTGCTCAAAGGCAGAATCTGACAGACTGCTCCTAACCTCCTCATCTCTCACGGTTTTAAAAGGCTGAAGACAGAAACTGGATGTTTGTTCTCTTCACAGGGAGAGCTTGCTTACCTCCCCTAAGAGAGAGCCAATTAATACATACTGGTTGTGTAATTGTCAATTTAAGATGCTCTGTGTAGGCTTTTTTTTCTTTTCCACAATAAACTGTTTTTCTCAGCTCAGTGTGACAGTAATGAAAAACAGTCATGTTCCGTTCTGTTTTTTAAAACGTTTATGATAAGTTGGGTGAGCATGCTGGTGTTGAACAATAGAGACATGAACTTGTTAGAGAAGTTTGCCATCAAAAAGGCTGGAAGTCAAATGAAAAACAGGATGCCGAAGGCTAGTAGAAGTCAGACCCCAGAGTTAATGACTCTTTTGATAAACTAAGCCCTGTAAAGACAAATGAAAAGGCTATCGTGAAGGTTATCAACTGAGGAAAAGAGAAGGCTCCGGGGAGACCTCATTGCGGCCTTCCAGTACTTGAAAGGAGCCTACAGGCAGGAGGGGGACCGACTTTTTACATGGGTGGATAATGGTAGGACAAGGGGGAATGGGCTAAACCTGAAAGAGGGGAGGTTTAAGTTGGACATCAGGAAGAAATTCTTCCCTGAGAGAGTGGTGAGGCGCTGGCACAGGCTGCCCAGAGAAGCTGTGGCTGCCCCATCCCTGGCTGTGTTCAAGGCCAGGCTGGATGGGTTCCTGGGCAGTTTGATCTAGTGAGCTAGTGGCTGGCAGCCCTGTCCATGGCAGGGGGGTTGGAACTAGATGGTCTCTGAGGTCCCTTCCAACCCAAGCCGTGCTATGATTCTATGATCATCTTTAAAGTTCTCCTGTACATTTACTGTGAAACGGATCTGATCCGTGGTAGCAGACATATGTTCAGTTTCCCAGTAGGAGAGAAAGGAATCTAATACTCTGATAGGATTTGGGAGACAATACATATTGTTTATTTATGAGCAGTTCTAGGGCAATTGGTATCAACTGTCTGTGTGATTGTTTGGGGACAGATTTATCATTTTCCTGGTGTAGGACATGACTTTATTTCCAGAAGGTTTATATCATTTTGCATTTTATATATATATATATATTTTTTTTTTTTTTTTCTTCTACTGGACTCGTTTGTTACTTGATATGCAAAGTAGACTGCTGTTACAATAGATGTCTAGAAGCTTCCAAACTTAATTTCATGTTTCCATTGCTTATTATCTAATTATAAGTATTTCAATTCCTGAATTCTGAGTTCAGTTCCCCTCAATTTTTTCTATAGTTTCTGGATATAATTAAACCTTCCATGCAGTTGCCCTTTGGGTTGTGGATGCGAGGTTCATTAACAGGTTTATTTTTCTTTAACTGTCCTCACTGATTTTTCAAGGGTAATTTTCAGCCTTAGGGTTTACTGCTCTTGTCCAGTGTTTCAGATTTTTGTCATGCGATGTCCTTTGTGCATTTCCAGTTTTCAGACACTGCTGATTTCCCTTGGTAACAAGTCACAGGTGAAGAACACTCTGGAGGGGTCTAAGGCTAAAAGCAGATATTGCATTTAACTGTTCCAAACAGCTTTTCGAATGCAGAATAGAGAGTTTTCCATGTTGCTTAAGGACATAAAGTAAGAAAATAATTCTGATTTGCAAAATGTCAGTGGCAAATTCAATTTCAGGTATTTTTTTTTCCCTGCATATACAGTTGTGAAATCTTACTAATCTCTGCCATGGCATGAACATTTTGTTTGCTGTGAAGAGTGTGAATACCCTTGTTCATAACTGCACAGGGCGTGTAACATACTCATACATGTAGTTCCTCACACTTGGCCGCAAATGTAGCAGTTTTGAATTCCTGTCCTCCTCCAGTTCACTCCATCTGCAGAATTCATGTACATCCAATTTCTTCCATTGTTTCCTCTTCACCACTTTCAAGTGGCTGTTTTCTCTCATAATAAAACCTCTTGAGCACTTCTCACCTGTGTTGCCTTTCCAGCTGTCCATATGATCACGTTGTTTTTCCCATTTCCCCTCAGTTTTGCATGCATCTATTCTCCTCTCATACCCAGAATGAGAAAACAGGTTTTTTTGTCTAATTTTTATATAGTTCTTAATTCTGTCTCATGCCTGAGCTCCCAAGTGGCAGAGTGGAACAAGATGAAAGAGATCCTCTTGTACCTGCTGTGTCAAACGCTGCATTTCAACTGCAGCTCATCCTATTTTATGTGGATTTAATTTCATAGCAGAGATGTTCTTGTACCTCGTATGTCAAACAGGATTTATTTTGACCACAGCTCATCCTGTTTTACATGATGCTCATTTTGCAGCAACTCTGTAATCCAGATGTCTGCTCCAGAGTTGCAGCTACGTTCACATAGTACAAAGATGAAATATGGTTAAGCAAGATGTCTGGGAAATTGCTACATGGTTAAGCTCAATTTCAAGTCTCACTTCACAAAAATAAACTGAGGGTTCTCATTAATCTGTTCATTATGCTGCTAGTAATGCCTGCTGGAGCAAGTCAGACAGATATAAAGGGTCATTTTGTATAATTATTGAGCTTAAAAGCCCAGCATGATCGAGGCATCGAAGTACATATTTTACCTTGTGTTTATGTGCTCATGTTTTGAAAGATTCTCCTAAAGCAAAAGAAGAAAGCTCCAGCTTTGCAGACCTGCCTTATTAAGCACAAAGAATCTGATTTCACAGACAGAAGTCAGAGTTGTGTACCATTTCAGAACGTTAGCAGGCTCTCAGAAGCGTGGAAATTCTGTTTCTAGCATTTAATTTGCTGGCATTTGTTTTAGCTGAGTCTAGTTTGATTAAGAAAGGCTTAGCTTCTTTATGTTTCTTAACAGTGATTCAGGATCACAAGAAGGTTTTCAAATTGTTAATGTCTCGTGTTTTTTTCCACTGCTACTTTCTGCTGCTTGTTGCTTTTCAGCCGCAAATATGCATGGATCTTTTGAACAAGCCTTGGAAAGTGTAGTGAGGTGTTGCAAACTGCAGTGTTTGTTTCCCTTGAATGCTTTACTACATGCTTATTTTGCTGCAGCTCTGCATGTGCCGTATGCATTTAGGCTTGTGTAGCTTTTTCTGCTTTGCTCTGCTGGGCCACGTGACTGCCATGTCCTCAGCACGTTACTGTGGGGACAGTGAAGAAAACATCACAGTAGCGCTGACATCAATTTGGATGTTAGCTCAGTTCTGCCTGGGAGAAAACAGCCAATACCCATTAATATCCACAGTATCAGTACTTGTTTCTTTTTATCTTATAGAAGGATCCTGTGGCAGTACATTGTATTGCACTCACTGAGGCAGAAAATATTTTTGAAATATTTTGAAAATGTCTGTGCATGCATGCATATACCTGTATGCACTCTCAGCACCTTTATAAATAAACATTATTACAAAAAAGTCATCCAAGTAATAGATCTCCTCTGAAACTGGCCCATTTTTCTGCTTGAGATTGGAAAGGAACACCTAATACTTGAACTGTGGTTTTGCAGTTACGTTTGATTATTGCATAAGGTCGTCTAAGAGCCCAATGAACAGGAGGTGCCCAAATGAACCAGGTACTTTGAGATGTTGCTGTTCTGTCTGCAGTTTCCCTCTCTTGCAGGCTATGTCCTTACATACAGCAAGTGCTGACATCTCCTGGTACAGTCAGGAGGCCAGTCAGATACTATTGCACTTTATGCTACATGTGGTGTGCTCCTTTATTTCTGAAGATTTGCCCTAATTAGATTGTTAGTATGCAGGATCTGATTTCATTGAAATTTTGGAAAGTACGCTTTTTCTTGTGGTGGGCAGAACAGGTGTACTCTTAAGCATTACAAATATCCTATGTAAAGTATATGCAGTATTAAGCCATTGATTTATTCACAGTAGTATTTTTACCAGGGCAGATTATATCCATGAATCACAAAAAGGAAGAATGGTTATGTCTTTAGACTCATCCTTTGGGGATTTCTGTATGCTGTGGCATTGGTGTGTTTGTTAGAATAATACTCCGTGTTTGTTTCCAGTCTGCTCTTTGCTTTTCTATTACGCTGAGTTCGCACAGTAAGAATTTTTTTTCTCAATGCCAGTACTGAACACCATGTTAGCTAATTTCATGCTATCATTTGTTTGTATCTCTGTAAACCAATTTTTCTTGCTTAACGAGTTTTAGTACACTTCAGCCATATATTTATAAAGCCATTCTGCCAATTTCCTGCGACGTTGTTTGCTACTTAAATAATTTTTACCTGCCTTTATTTCATGCCCTTTCACCATAAATCTGTTTCCTCTGTTTTTAAAATGATGCTTATGAATTTTATGCAACTTATTCTATTTATCTCTGTATTTTTTAGAATTAAGTTACAGAGTTTGGAGTGAAATACTAAATTTAATTTTCTCAGAATCACAGGAGGAGGGCAGCTACATTGTCTCTGTTCTATAACACGGTAACAGAAACAAAAGTTGTACTGGCTGTTTTTGTCTGTCTTAATTCACTTCAATCTCATGTCTAAAATTACTGTAGTCAGGGGTGCGTTTACAGCTTTTTTTCTAGGCAACCCATGCGGGTTTGGGTCTGAAGTCAGCAGGCATTGTTTTCTGACCTTGAGGTTAATAGATAATGCAGTGTGGTAGGATTAAAGGGCTACAGTTTTCCTCCCTTCCATTAGCAAACCTCAGTATGTTTGCATTGCAGTTACGAGGAGGCACATGCGGATCTACTTTTTTCACTACTTCATTCTTCTGAGAGGCTGTGGTTCAATTTACTGCATTCCACGGAGGTTTGACATGTCAATTAGATGTTATCGACAATAATAGAAGGGCAGTTGCTGTAAATGTGAAGTTTTTATGAGTGGTCCATGAAATCATGCCCAGGGGAACGTGAGGGAGCGGAGCGATAAATGCAGCGTGACACTGCATGCTGCAAGGGAGCTGATTAATGGGGAGCCTGATTGCGTCTCATCTCTCTAAAAACATTTCTTATGTATTTGTTGTTAATCAACTATCCCATTTGTGTGAAAAGCTGTGGAATAAAAATAGCTCACAAATGGTTGTAGGGTTACAGGGGTAAGAAGTCCTCAGTGTTAGAAGCAGCCCGCTAGTGGTATTGCTGAATGGCTCTTCGTTATCTTTGCTATCTAAATGAACATCGGGAGCAGTGAATACTGGAAATGAGCAAACACAACAAAACCAGTTCAGCCATGCTGTGGTGTACAGAAAAGCGTGCAAGTAGGATGAACTGGTCAGTCAAGATAGTCAGGTCCACAGCCTCCGTCCACAGCCACTGCCATGTGCAAGGGATGTAGGTGTAGATATCACATGTGCAGTCCTGACACAGCGTAAAAATTTGGCTCGTGGCATTCCGCCAGAAAGTCGGCAGCAATTTACTAATAATTTCTTTTTTTTAGGTAAGATTTTAAAATATAAACTATATTTCTTGAAGTACAGGAAAACAACCTATTAAAATGTGTAAAATGTCCAAGCAAGTTAAAGCAGTGAGTACACAGCCTGTGCAATACAAAATGTCGTCGGGTGCCTATATTGGCGTGTGGATATGTTTGATAAATAGCACCTACGTTTAGCTTTACTGCTGCTCAGATGGACTATTTTTTAATGGTATTTAATAATCATGCAAAAATGTAAGCACTGAAGCTGAGAAGACAGAGCTTCTATGAACAGTTTCACATCAGAAGTTTTTTAAAGTCAGAAATATAGACCTCAAGAAATCTATTTTATGTCAGAATTTTCGATCTAATCTGCTTTATCATGCTCACATTTTCTTTCTACAGTAAATCATATGCAATACAAGCTTCAGAGCATTTTAGTAAAGTGTTCTGACAGCTGTAAGACACACAACCATATACAGATTTTTTGTCTGGATTTGTCATAGCAATGAGAGAGAAGAATCTTAACTACGGAAATATCTACACATTTTGTTCAGATTATTTCAAAACTGTGTGTGCTCCTGATGGGAAGTATATTTAGAATAAAAACTTTGAGGGGAGTTTTCCCAAGAGAGGTGGCATTATGTGTTTTCTTTTCAATATGTGAAGCAGTTACATAACAAACACTGCAGCAGATTTTTAATTGTTATTATTCTTGCATTTATTCTAGGCTCATTATATTTCTTCAAGGCACTTTTATTGCCTCTGCTATTAGTACTGCAAGTCCTTTAGGTTTGTTTTTGTCTTAGTAGACTGGATAAAATGTATTTGCTATGTCTTTAGTGGACCATAATGTAAGTAGAACCAAGATGCATTATGAGGTAAGTTTTGCCTCTGTTTGTAAGAAATCTGCAGAACGCTTTGAGCTTCCGCCCTCCGTGTGCCCTTAGGAGCACCAGGTTTGCCAGGCCACCTTCTGCGAGCGGGCTGTCAGGAGTAGATGGAAGCTGTCTCAGGTTTTAATTGACAAAGACAACAGCTAGAGCTGCACTTAATTTGCCTTTAACCTAAAAACTAAAATGTAGATGATGTTTGAGTCCTCACAGTATTTCTTGTACTTTCCTCTTGGTGCCTTAGGAAGCAGGGTGAAGAGGGGGTGGCTGAGCCGGACGCCGAGTGTGACTGGCTGCTGTGCTTTATGGCCTTGGTGCTCTGAATTAATATGCTGTTAAATGACAGCTTTAACAGGAGAAGTCGTTTTATTTCACTTCATCCTTTAGCACTGTTATAATGGAAAACATGTTTTTATAGGCAGTTTATGAGGTGGCTGTAGATCTTTTCAGTATTTTATAAAGAAAAAAGTCTGTGTAGCAATAACCGTTACAGCATTTTTAGTGCATCTGCCTTTATTTTGTAGATACTCCATAGCAGAGGCTCACACAGTATTTGCTAATAAAGCAGAGAATGTAACACTTATCATGCAGAACATACCACAGTGCTTCTCCGGTCTCAGTTGGCTTGCTTATATGTGTACACAATTTTTATTTTGGCAGCTTCACATGCTAGTTGCTTGCTTACTGTCTTGTTTTCATCAGCACAGTCATAGGCTGATGAATGGAAAGACCGCACAACTGCCCTTTCCTTTTCCTTTCATCTGCTTTTACAGATGTCTTCTCACTCGTCACAATGAATGCTGTATTTCATTTTTAAAAAATGCAGTCATCATTGAAGAAATCCACAAGCAAATAACCTAAGGAGTCTTGTGTCACTTACAGAATGAGACATATGTGGACAGGCCTTAGAAAGCAAAGTGGAGGTTACTTGGTGATAACTGGAATTTTTCAAGGTGTGTTGTTCATTTCTGCACTTCCTTCCAGCTCTGTTTTGCTTCTTCTTGGAGTGAGGAACAAAAAGTGGAGGTTGTATGGCACTTGGGGAAATGAAGAGCTGCAGCGTGCACGCACAGAACTCACGTACTTAGCCAGAAGCAAGCCATTATGTGAATATGATGTGGTTATTATATCTTGATGAGTGCTGGTCGCCTGTAACATCTTTCTCTTTCATCTTATGTCTTTGGCCCAAACCTGGTTTCAGCTGTAATCAGCGCTGCTCTGGTGATCCCGCAGTGTGGCAGCATTTTTGTAGTGCTGGTGGCTCATTAGAAAATCTCAGTAAAAGGCAAGCTTCCACTTCTTTCTTAATTTGTTCCTTCTGGAAGAGGAGGAAATAAAGGGGATGGGTCACTATTTATATCTCGCTATATACAATAAATCTCTAGAATGATAGTAGTGTTTCATAGAGATAACTAGATAAGCATTTAAAATGCTGGGAAAAGCCATTAAATTCTCTAAGAGGTGAATTGCTATTTTAAAACTATGCATAGATTAAGCAATAGCAAGCTATTGTTTACCTGGACATCAGTGTTTCTTGCATTCTTTTTGCAACAGGCTAATAAAGAAAAAGGCAGGAAAAAAAAAAAAAAACAACAACAGAAAATGAAAGTGGAGGGCTTTCTAATGGTTTTCTTCTTGCTGAGAATAGAATATGGTGAGTAAGTTGTGGGATGCGCAGGGCCATTGAGTTGTCAGTGACAGCTGTTGGAGAGGTGAAGGCACTTGGCCCAAGAGTCTGTTTATATGTTTGTGCAGAGAAAGTGATTTTCATTGCAAGGAGCTCTAAGTGAGACAGGCAGAGCTGGAGAATAAGAGAGCAAAAGATAATTATCTAAATTATGTTCAGGCTATTATAGAAGACGAATATAGTTAAAATGTAATTAAATACGACAGACTCACAGGATGCAGGCATGGCTTTGGAATGCTAATCATCAATTACTGCATCTCCTTAGGGGAGCCAGGCAGAACAAGAGTGTTAGAAGTTGGATGGCAGAGGTGAGATGCAGAGTGTTGAATGAAACACCATAGGGCTGTAAGAAGGCTAATTTCTTTTGGAAAATGGGGCTGTGCCATCAGGAGACCTTTGCTGGCCAAAAAGAAGTGCTGCATTTCAGCTTGAGAACCCTAGTACAAATCCAATAGTCCCTCGTTTTCTCATAGAGGTGACCATCGTAAAGTGATGACCAGGGCTGCTGCAGGACTGAGCAGCAAATCCCAAATGAATCAACCACCAAATCGGTGTGAAAGCAGAAAAAAAAAAAAAAAAAAAAGGTCTACACTTCTGAAAATTTAAAAAAGCTGAAGACTGGAAAATTGATTCTATATGGGGTCACTAATGAAGAATGCAGAGATGGAGAAAGTCCAGAGATGACAATGTCAGTTAATGGGAAAGAGTGGTGAAAGCATCGTCATTAGCTTCAAAGAGTTGATTGCTTGGCACAGGGGAGCCAAGGTGAAGAAATGACAATTACTACACGCAAGTGTCTTGTTTCAGACGAAAGAGAGATATTTTTGATGTATTTTAATGCTGCTGTTGTTTGAATACAGTGTCATGTGCATGTGCCAACCCCAAAGGTATGCATAGAATCTGCAGAAGAATTTTGTACAGACCATCAAAAGGAATTATGAGGATAGAAGGGCTAGCTCTTCTCAGGGAAGAAAATAAGCAAATATACATGGCTAGCAGTAAAAGAAGAAAATTAAAAAGAAACGTAAGGCTTGCCTAGGATGTCTTTTGTTTAACTGAGGAACACCGGTAAACAGTTGTTATGGCTTGATACAGAAAAAGTCTCAGTGAATTTATTTTATCAGCAAGAAATACAGAAAGAGAGCAGATATGCCGTGATCATTTTCTGTCAGCTGTCTCTCTTCCCTATAGGTATAGTTTCACTGCATAAATTATCTTGCTACTGCATAATTATATTTGCACTGGAGAAGTATTGCCTTGTATATATTGATGTTCTCAAACGTACTGTTAGAGTTGAAATTGTTGCAGCTTTTTTAGTGATTAAGGTTTTCCTTGCTTACTTCAAAAGTCACTTTTTCCAAATCAGTTTTTCTTGTTTTCTACTTTGCTTTTTCCTTTTTGCTAAGGAAATAAATTAAGAGACCTGATGTTCTCATTATCCCATCAAGTACTAATTCTCGGGTGGCAGTATTCTTGAATTTTAATAACTCTTCTACAAGCTGAGTAGAATTTTGAGGCTTTTTTTTCCAATGGGAAGGGGATAAAATGGACACATACTAAAATAGTAAATATTCTTAGGACCAAATTTACTGAAAACCCTGTATCACTTCAAATCTCACATTCTTTTTCAAAAGTTTTTCAGAAAAAAGTTAAAAGGGTAGTCATAATTCAATCCAAGTAACAGGAATGTAGCAGAAAGGAAGGGCTTGTAGTGGGAAGTGGAAGAACATAGGAGATCCCTGGAGTTGCTGATCTAGAAGAGTGTTCTCAAAGGATCTGCAGAGGCCTTCTTCTCAATCCGTCTTGCTGTCTGTCATATTCTTAATCTGTATCACTGAATAGATGTGTTGTCTTCTTTGCTGTCACTCCATATGACAGTATGACAGATGGTGCCATTTACTGCCATCTTGGGAAAATTTGCAGTGAACTCTAGCAGTGACTTTTGACCAGTGCTCGGAACTGCTATAAAAAATACATTCCCATTTAAATTCTATTCCATGGTCCCTAATTAACTTTTTTTTTGTTGTTGTTGTTGTCACAGAACACTAACCCTATCTTAGAGGCTCAGAAGGCATAGGTTGTTCTCAAGAACTTCCTTGGAGTTTTAAACCCTTCTTACGTAGAACAGCTTCAGAATGTTTTACAAACCACTGAAAGGGGAGATTCACATGTATAAATGTAAAAGCATATCCACTGTGCAAACTGTGGCAGTACTTTCTGCTGGGAAATAGCTTTGTAGTTGTCTGACTGTCACAAGCACGCATCTCTGGGACTCTTTAAGGTGAAAAGGGACTCTGTGGTCTGTGTTTGGCTGTGAAGATGAGCGAACTGGCTGTACTAGAGTAAAGTGAGAAGAAGAATTGTTCTGCTGTTTATGGAAAAAAAGTGCTTAAATCATGGCAACTTTTCAGATCTTGAGACAGCAACAAAATAGTCTTTTCTTGTTTTATGTTTTATTTAGAGCTTGAAGAAACAGCCTGAGCTTTAAACTAAAGAGAACGTAGCCACGTAAGGGATATAAATAAACTGTGAAGTGCAGATAGGTAACGGTTGTGCCTCTGAGGCCTGATTCAGCCCTCCCGCTTCTATTACGATGAGTAACTCTAATCACATCCATTACTTCATGCAGTAATACCAGCAAACTACATGAAATTAGGTCTTAATCAGGCTCATAATATTCTTTAAGCAAATATAACCTGACAGGAGTTGAAAACCTCATAGTCAACTAAATTAGACCCAGAAATGCTACGTGTGTGTCAAAGAGATGGTGATAGCTTTCTGCTGGGGTAAAATTCTGGTGCGTGACAAATATTAAGCAACAGAGCTGTTAATACAGCAAGGCTTTGCTGTGCTCTGCTGATGGTGAGTGGTGTTGTGTTTCAGTTTTGCTTTGGTCCCTTACTTCTTCTGTGAGCACTTCTGAAGGCATTTCAGACACTTTCAGGATGATTTCATCCAATGTTTATCCTCTCCAGTGAGTCAATGTGGTTATAGTTAGCTGCATTTCATCACTGGAGCCTTCTGCGGTAGAGTCCAGTTTCGCAGAAAAGTTAAATTCTATATCTAGCTTTCATGTTTTTTGAATAAAAAAAATATATATAATTTCTGTGATTAAGCAGTAATCTAGTGCAATGGAAGACTGGTGTCTTCCCATCAGTCTTTATTTCTTCTGTTTCACTGTCAGTGTGTTGCAGGGATGCAGAGGTATGCGGGAAGTAGCATTCCTGAGGCTCCTTACAACGTGTTGCACCTCACCCAGATCAGAAGAGTACAAATGAAGACGGAAGGTTATAGTGTTCCCAGTCGAGCTCTTAGAGTCACAGTTACACTCTAGCCCTGGGAGGGCTTGGATGGGGAAACCTTCACACCTGAGCTGAGAAGAATGCTTTATGTCACCTGGAGGGAGTTGGCCCATGCAAGGGAAGCTTGGCTCCAGTTTCAGAATGAGATGGAGGAGTTTGTGTGTTTTTCCTACAGCTATAATTTTCTTTAACTGAGCCCTGATGATTGAGATTTCTCATGAGTAGTTAACAGAGGCATTTACTTTTATTTATCTGATCTTTTGTTTATCTAACACAGCCAATAATGCTGTCAAGGATTTTAGACCTGTTCTGAATCTCTGCACTTCCCAAGCATGCTCAAGAGCACTATGATATTACTGGCACATCANTTTTTTCTGTTACCATTTTCTTACCTTTCAGCAATAGTATGAGTGTTATTCGTGCATACAAATTATAGCAGTATAAGCCATGAATACACATAAGCAGAGACTAGGCACTTAAAAATAAAAATGAACAAATAATGTTGGAAATTCAGGTGCTGAAAAGTGCTTCTCTGTTTGTCCTCTTAAGTGATTATGTGCTGTCACTTGAATGAATTTCCTGCAAGCAGTATTTCACTGCAAGCTGTTGTGACCATGTGTAATATTTGTACGTCTTTCTGAATTTTTTTTTTGTAGATCCTGGCAAACAATCACTTTTGATAAACAGCCTGCATCTTTTATCAGAATAGTTGGAACTCACAACACAGCTAATGAGGTAAGGAACTTCTAATGCAATGTATATTCTTCATGAATATTTAATCATGAAGTTGTTCATATCTTACAATGAAATAATAATGCCCTCTAAAGTGTACATCTTTTTTTTTTTTTTTTTCCTCTGGCATCCTAGCAAAATGAGAATGAATGCTTTCTGTATTAAATATTAGTGAATGTTGTTATTGTCTACTCAGACTCTACAGAGTTGAAGGGTTGTTGCTAGTGTGGAGGATGCTTTTGGTTTGATTTTTTTTTACAGACAACAGAGAGTGTTTCAGGTTTTGACCTGTGTGCAGTGCCATCAAGCATTCCCATCAGGTTTGAATATTTGAATCGTTCCTTATTTCAAGGAATGATGAAAATAGCATTGTAGTGCACTAGAAAAAGGTGTATAGTCTCTGATTACTTGATTTTATTGCCTTAATATTATCCTTTTAATGAATAAAACATAAGGAAAATCTCATTCTTCATAAGAAAATCTTATTTGCATAAGTTTCTCATGTAACTGATTTTCATAC
>VXAV01011565.1:718399-753786 GCA_013399715.1 Alectura lathami
TAGGCACTTAAAAATAAAAATGAACAAATAATGTTGGAAATTCAGGTGCTGAAAAGTGCTTCTCTGTTTGTCCTCTTAAGTGATTATGTGCTGTCACTTGAATGAATTTCCTGCAAGCAGTATTTCACTGCAAGCTGTTGTGACCATGTGTAATATTTGTACGTCTTTCTGAATTTTTTTTTTGTAGATCCTGGCAAACAATCACTTTTGATAAACAGCCTGCATCTTTTATCAGAATAGTTGGAACTCACAACACAGCTAATGAGGTAAGGAACTTCTAATGCAATGTATATTCTTCATGAATATTTAATCATGAAGTTGTTCATATCTTACAATGAAATAATAATGCCCTCTAAAGTGNATGAAAAAATAATGCCCCCTAAAGTGTTCATCTTTTTTTTTTTTTTTTTCCTCTGGCATCCTAGCAAAATGAGAATGAATGCTTTCTGTATTAAATATTAGTGAATGTTGTTATTGTCTACTCAGACTCTACAGAGTTGAAGGGTTGTTGCTAGTGTGGAGGATGCTTTTGGTTTGCTTTTTTTTTACAGACAACAGAGAGTGTTTCAGGTTTTGACCTGTGTGCAGTGCCATCAAGCATTCCCATCAGGTTTGAATATTTGAATCGTTCCTTATTTCAAGGAATGATGAAAATAGCATTGTAGTGCACTAGAAAAAGGTGTATAGTCTCTGATTACTTGATTTTATTGCCTTAATATTATCCTTTTAATGAATAAAACATAAGGAAAATCTCATTCTTCATAAGAAAATCTTATTTGCATAAGTTTCTCATGTAACTGATTTTCATACCCAGTAAATCAGTTAACCAACAGTGACCAAAGAGATTTTTTTCAGTTCATCTTATACAGAAAAAAATGTTTTGTGACAACCAGCCAAGTGCTATATCATCCTCTGTTTACTTGTGCTTCTGTCTTTCACCACTGTTAGGGGTTGTCTCAGAGGACGGTTGACATCAGTGAAACCATTTACAATATGTAAATTTAAGAACATACGCAAGTCTTTGTGAGGTCAGGACCTTACATAACAAAGCAACGGAGGCACTTAGAGCTGCTTCTGTGTTTATGCACGCATGTCTACAACCCACGTGTGTAGTTCCCCCGCAGACCACTGTACTTTCACCCTTTACGATGAACTGTAGATAGAGGTATTAGAGGTTGTCAGCTCTAGCAGTATTAGGACCTACTGATGAGGGCTGGACCAGATGACCTCCAGAGGTGCCTTAACCAACCATAAGCCATTCTGTGATTTCTGATCACGTTTGGCATAAAAGGATGCTAGTTCTTAGACACTGAAAGAGTTGTCAGGTAGCATTGTTTGTCCAGTTTTAGAGAACTGTTGACAACATACGAGATGTCTGCTGAAAACTAATGTTGACAGTTGTGAAGAAGCAAACCAAACCAAAACCTTCAATTACATTTATTTTTCTCTAAACCCTGCCTCTTGTGGTGTGTAGTGCAGTCTTCATCAGTGAGTTCTTAGAAATACGGATTCAAAAACTGCCTCCGGGGTTGGTGTATGTTCATGAAAAAGGCCTTTTCCATTACTACGCAGCACAGACAGTCTTATTTGCTCTCGTGGCAGTCTCTGCAATTTCTCACCTCTGTGTTAAAAAGGAGTATGAGAAGCATTGCCTAAACTTAGCAAATCAGCCCACAAGAAACATTACCTCCAACTTTTAATTGTTAAAGATAGCTTTAAGCTCTGAAAGGTAATGGGCTTATGGGCTTCTAAACATAATTCTAATTACAAATTGGTTCAAATTTACAAGGAATTTAGTATCTTGCCTAGTTATTCATATACGGAGCACTGCATAACTCTGCTGAAGATCAGCGTGTGCACACTGAGGTTACGGCTATTCCTGTAAAGGCTCAGTGGAGCTGTAAACATGTTGCCGTTGTACGACTTTCCCTCTTTTCTCCTTAGGGATGGTACCCCATGCTAATTTAATTTGTAAACGGTTGATTGATCCTAAAGCTTGTAAAAAGAACATTATTAGCATTCACATTATTATAGTATATTTCTTTAATATATATTAAGCAAATAATCAATAATATTTTGTCACAAAGTTTTATTTTCCAAAGAATGCAACAAAATATTTTTATACTGCCAATTTAAATTATAACACTGTAACCAAAGTTATGGTTTGTTCAGGAGTTGATAGTCTCATTAGTCACTCCAACAGGAACATGAGCGTTTCCAGAATGATTTGCCCACAGCAAGTTGTATTTTATGTCAAAACATTTTCATTTTAAACAAAAGATGCTAATGGCAGCATGTTCTCATCACGAGTTTAACTGCAGTAGGCAGAAAAGTATTGCCTGCTTGTGCTGTCAGTACACAGCTGCAGCATACCTTTTAACTTTGGGGCACAATCTGATTTTTGAAGTTACAAAAATCAAACAAGCATAAAAAAAAAACTTCATTTTGTAAATGTTTTCACCTTCTAAACTTATCTTTACCTCACTACATTTTTCCATGTATTGAAAGATAGGATGTTCATAGATTTTCTTGACCTAGTAAATTTTTTTTTTTGTATGTTAGAACATGGTAAAAGTGTAACAATTTTTCTTGAGCTTACAGGTTTCCTGCTTCCGTAAATGAAAGGATTCTTCTTCCTTAGTCCTTGTCATCATTTCTTTGCCAGACAGGTCACCTGATGCTTCTAACTGACTCTATAAGTTTTGCCTTGTTATTCCTTCTAAGTACTATTGACCTGGAAACAGCATCTAACTGCTAACGTGAAAGCAAATTGTTGCATCAGTGTGGATGTACGTGGCCTTCCTGCTGTGTCAAACCTTCCTTCAGATATCCGTGAGAATTATAACAGGCCAGTAATGAGAGAACGATGCTTAAGAGTGATCTCAGCCTTTTTAGAGAGAGACATACAGGATTGTTTGTTTTAATGATACTGGTCTTAACTGCGTATTTCCAGTACTGGATGAAGCAGATGAGCTCAACTGTAGTTCTCTATCTTTCGCTTCTTTCACAAGCTGTATTCTGTATATGTTAAAGTGACAGAGTAACTGAAAATGATGTTGTAAATTCACAGGCTTGTTAATTTGCCAGATGCTGAGACGAGTGTTAAGAATTTAGAATGAAATAAATGGTAATAATGAAAGTTACAATTTAAGAATCAGGTACTTTAGATTTTATAGACTAGTATCAGCTAGATTTCAGTGGTAACCATACTGTATTTTATTGTACTATGTAAAGTGGAACTGCAGATGAGAAACCTTATTGGTATAAGGTACAATGGAGCTATGGAAACTTCTGCCTTGTAGACATCCATCCCCTTCATTGGACTGTACTGCCTTTCACGGAAAGCTGCTGTTAAAGAGATGCAATGATGAGATATCGTTCTCCTCTAAAACTGCTAGTACTGATAAGTGCGGCTGGGAAGATGACAATAGCCGTTACTTTAAAAAGCATGAGCGATGAGTAGAAAAGAGGCTTCTCAGGAAATGTGGCTGAACACAGAAATTGACTTCTTAAGATCTGTAACAGATGGAGAGAACTCACGCCACTGTAGAAATTAGTTTGGCTTTAGGAAAAACTCACCAGAAGAAATGTAGAGAAAAGGCCATTTTGTGCATGTGGGTGTACGTGTGGGTATGGGTACAGATATATTTGTAATCTGTTCATATATACATGTACATATGGAAATACAAACATGCATTGTTATGTATCCATAAAAAACCTGCAATAATTTGTACACTGAAAGGAACAAGAAAATGTAATGAAGATGGAAAAAAATGCAGTGACTGTGAATGTTTTTTTATTCATTTCATTCATGCTGTTAGAATTTGAGTTAACTAGCAACCTTCTCAGCAAAGACCCACAGGCTGTTGCAGACATGTCATTGCAGCTGTCTGCTCAATATGCCCTTGTGCAAGAATGGTCAAAAAGAATAATAGGATTTTCAGTTGTATTACAGAAAGGATAAAAAATATGATGTTCTGTAGTCTTCTATGAATATGTAGTGTACCTGTGTTTTGTCTATTGTATTTGATTTTGCGCACTTTAACTAGAAAGGGCCTGGGAAAGGGCGGTCAGGATTATAGGAGATTACTCTTGTTTGTGAGAGGAGGTTTAAAGGTATAAACTACTGACACGATGAGTGATAGTGGTCCCGCTGTTGTTTGAAGCCTCAGAAACTGATCACTGGTACAAAGGGCGTATTGCACGTGATGCAGCAGCAGCTTCCTTGGGTGGTCCTGAATACATTTCTGTGTAACTCCAGGACATGCCTGTAGAACTACCACTGCTATTACAGAAGAGGGCAATCTTGAAATAGGATCGTATTGGCACCTAATTAAATTTCATTTCCAGTGTGTATGAGCATTTAGTCTTTTTGAGGATGTAATCAGATTATGTGTTTACAACAATTAATATAATTGTTGTTGTTTTCCAGTAGCTATTTAATAGTAATATCTAATATTTAAAAGACTATTAGATATTTAAAAGTAAATATCTAATAGTAGATATTTATGCTGTTTGGCAAAGGAAAAGTCATTCACAACTGTCTCTGTCCGCCTTGGAACAATCTTTCTGATTTTCAGTGTCATATGTTAAGGTTCGTACAATTAGTAGGCCTTCTCCTGCTCCACTCTTATCACTTGTATCACTTTGTAATAGTCATGGCAGATGGAAGGATGTTGTTGACCTCATGATGAAGCATTCTTATTTGACCAAGTACTTTGATCATGCTTTTGCCAGCGTTTAACTGTTTTGCTTTATCTTCATTTTTTGTTCTCTCCAGGTGTTTCACTGTGTGCATTTTGAGTGCCCAGCACAAAATGGTACCCACAAGGATGAGAGTTGTAAGGAAGTGGCAACAGCAGAGGTGGGGACTGGTGGACAGCAGCTCGTTTCTCGTCCTGTTCGAGCTGCAAGCACCAGTTCCTTGCATTCCCCTCCTGGATCCACGTCGCGCTCGCATGCTCACCAACCGTAAAGGAGATCGAAAAGGAGCTTTTGCAGCCCCACTGACATTATATGAAATTATCCAGAACCTTCTTGTGCTGGCACCTTTTCTTTCTTTTTCTCTGTGAACAAAGGGGGCCATGTCTGGAAGCTGGAAATGCTGAAATGGCAAAGGCTTTTCCCAAGGACATGAAGAGACTGCTTCTCTCTCCTCAATTTGTTCAAATCAGGCTGGTCTCCAATGGGGGAGAAAATAGGTCTTCAATCTTCATCAAGTACCCCATTAACACCCTACCTCTCTAATCTAACCAAGGCAAAGAGAACAGAAGGAAATAAACAGCAGAGCTACAATGGAAATCTAAAATGACTTGGACAGAATGGAAGGCATATGAAATAGCTGTTTGTTCCCTGAAGGCTTCCATTAGCAAAGAAAATGTTTATGGAACACATCAGTACAGAATATATGTTATTTTTGAAAGTTATTCTTCATTCATATCCCTTTGTAACTATTAATCTCTTTTAAAAATTGCTTTAACTCTGTATCCCACTTTCTCTCTTATTTGTGGCTGTAGCAAACGCTGTGCAGTAGATTAAGGAAGTATCAGACGTCTGTACCTGCTGAGATGCAAATTCCCTCATTCATCAGTGGGATGTCAAGAAAAGCCTTCATGATATCAACAAACTAATTAATGGATGCTGTATTAATCTTAACCCTAGTTGACTTTTCAAAGTACAAAATTGTCATTTCTTGTAGTCAAAAGAAAAATTCCTAAATCAAACTTCTGTCTTAAGAAAAGCTTGTGTGTCACTCAAGAAGGTGCTTACTTAAATTTTGCATGTAGTTCTAAGAAAACATGCAACAGAAAAATTTTTGGTTCAGAAAAGTGGAACTGCTTCTGGTCACGGGCAAGCAGTTGTTCGGAATACAAAAGGAAGAATTTGCAGAAACTTATTTCTGTCCAAGAAAGAATGCTTTACAGTCTGGTTCTAAAAATGTAAGGGCCCCGCATAAGCTTTTCTCATAGTCTTCATAAAATATGATGCTTTTGCACTGTATTATGAGGGATCTGGCCCTTACATTACATCACAGAATTAATTATCCATCTGTCTGTCTGTATTAAATTGCCTACTACGCTGCTTATTCTACATGTTTCCACATTAATGAGAACGCAGCCTCTTGCTCTCCAGATCCACGTGACTTTTAGGAAGGCTCCGTGTTGGCCTTTCAGTATGTGATGAAGTGTTGTTGTATTGAGACAAACACTGATGTAATTGGCAAAATTGATTAGGAGGGGTTGTTACTCCTCTCAAAGCATATTATGCTGGAAATGTCAGCCATCCAGTTTTATGAACATGGAATTTCCTGTGGTGACAGATAGCCCTGTCAGAACAAAGCTAGTGTAGGATAAATATGACTTTCCTTTGCATAACCATAGTGATAAAATGAGTTATATCAATATAGCAAATAGTATGCTAGTTTATCACTACTTAATTTGAAAGAATTTCCCTACTGTGTGCTGGTTGCGCTTAAAACAGGAAGAAATACAGCAAATGGTAGCAATGGATCAGTAGAAACTTCAAAGGAGAAATGCTTCCTCTTTCTTGTTTCCAATAAAATTGACTAGGCTTTATCAATGATATCGCAGTACTTGCCATTGCCAAATTACGTTTGAGTTCTGAGATTTGCATGCAGTCCCCTCCCCACTGTTGTCTCCTGACTGGTGATGTCTGTCAGTGAAGATGCATGCACACTGCATTGTGTATCGTTTTTAGTATTTGCCGTGGCTGCCTCCTACAGCCTTGGGTTCTGGGGCAGGATGTTGCTCATGAGCCAGCACCTAGTCTTGGTTGCTGATTACCTTACGGCGTAACAGCCTTTGGAGCATGAATGAATTGAGACTAGCTACTGGGGATGCAATTCTTTTGTGTAAGTATAGGTCCAAAAAGTTGGATTTTTTTTTTTATTTGAGAAGTAAAAGAGAAAGCTCTTCAATTCTGGTTGTAATCTGTGCTGGAACTACTGAGATGTGTGGAGCATGTCTTGTCTTTGGTAGCTAAGTCCTTCCGTGTCAGTGGTGGTATTTCTTTGCAGTTTGATCAAACAAATTTAGTTTTTTCAAGTTGTGGACATGCAAGGGGCACGGCTTCCTAGCTGTTAGTCTTTAATAGTCAATGTATAGAGAATGTTTAATTAAAAAAAATAGAAGAAGAAAAAGAAGTTTGTGCCAGCTGTTCTGAGTTTAGGCGCTCAGAGAAAGAACAGGATTTTCAGTTTGTAATCTTTGATATGCACAATTAATTTTTTGGATGCTAATAAGCCTTACAGATCATAAGCTATTGCAGATTCTTTTTGATTTTGTCCTATGACTCACTATTGAAGAGTAGTGTCTATTTATTTCCCATGACATTAGCTCTCTGCCAAGAATCTGAATGAACAGATAAGAGAGATTCCCAAAGCAAAAAAATCAGGTCCTATAGAATTTCCAATTCCCCACCTCTAAAAATCATTCAAACCAAAAAGCAGTTTAGCATTGTCTTTTCTTACAGTCTTTATTTTCTTCTGCCTTAGAGCCTGTCACCGAGTCTCATGTGTCATGGAGCTGTCAGGCCTTTAAGGCAAGTGCTGCCACAACTTGATGATTTCTAGTGTGAATCCTCTGCCTTTTTATTCAAAGCAATATTGTTGAAATGTGTAAGGGACCTGGTCTTTTAACATCATCCACCCACACGCACCCCGATATCTTTGTTGCCTGGTATGGTTCTCTGCCTTAGGCATAGTGTCAGCAAGATGTTACTGCGGGCGATGAAGCTATCACACAGAACTGACGTGTGCTTTTGTGTGAATGTCCTCATGCTTTCGAAGTATTGTCTGTATTTATTGACTCCTAATATCAGATGTAGCTCTTGTGTGTTCTTCTGATTTTTTTTTTCTTTTGGTGGAATAGGCTGTGCTGTTATGGCTTAACATCAGGGCATTTATAGCATCGGGGTTAGCTATAGTTATCATTATCTTTAAATTCCCCAGGCCTCTTTTTCTCTGTTTTTCTTCCATAGGTTGAATTCAGACTTAGGTCTAATGCGTATGGAGCTTAACAAAGCTCTTTCTAAATTCTCTTTATTTAATCAACTAATTCCAAGTGAATTTAAAAGATTTTATTCATGGAAATCTAGGGCCAAAAATCAAGTTCAGCAAGAGTAAATTCAGTGTTTGTAAAACTGATTTATCTGTGAAAATGAGTTTCTGAAGTGAGTGAAGATTGCACAGCTCTGTTTTCAAGCCGTTGTCAAGCAGCTCTAAAACAAGTTTGAATGACATGTCAATAGGAATTACGACGAGAGAAGTCAGTCCAAGACTAACGTGACAGACAGCACAGAGGAAAAATCAGTGATGGTTTTAGGGAAGGACCTGTTCTTCGTTGTACTTTCCTTCCTTTACAGCTCCATTTCCTTCTTTTTCCTTGCAAATCTGTTTTGCTTGTTTAATTTGGTAACACCTGAAGGTGCTCGGTGTTCCTCAGCATTGCTGAAATGTTGAAATGAACTTAATGCATCTGCATCTTTAGTAATCATAACATCAAATCAGAGCACCTTCAGGTTAGTGTTTAACTTGGTAAGAGTTGCTTTCCATGAAAGAAAAGAAAGCAAATGATATCAGTGGTTTCGCCACTTCAAGTAAATTAATTTTTCCAGCCAAATACACGTGAGCATCTGCTCGTTATTCAGCAGTGTTTTGTACGTGGGGAGTCGGTGTGAAGTTTAGAAGCAAGGTTCGTGTCATTTTGTCTGATAGTTGTGCATTAATTCTGCTTATACAGTGACACCCACTCAGACCCTTGATATGGAATCAGAATTTAACTGTGACCTCGCAGGAGCAGAGAAGCTATACATTGTTTTTCCCCTGCGAAAGTATTTGTTGGCTTGTATTTTGACAGGTGGTGATACGCCATCAAATGGGCAAATGATCGCGTTTTGTTGTTTGCTGCTGTGGCTGGGGTAGTCAGCAAATAGCAGAGGCAATATCTGAGAGCAGACATTCAGGCTTCTTGTGTGTGATTGTAGCGGTTGCTGGAGGACTAAACCATGCTTTGAAAATAAGAATTTATAGGTCCCAGAGGACACTTGAGGCCTGGTTCCCTTCCCCTTCTCTCAGTGAATGATGTGTTTAGGTTGGAATCCTTAGCTGACTCTGAACTGGTTGCTGTCAGTTGTACTAGTCAAGTTACATGTAGAAGCTCCGCAAGCTTTGCACAGGATACAGGTAATGAAAGTCCTTGTCAGATTTTTATTGGAATACCTAAATATTCGTACATGTGTTACATGGAGCTGGTAGCTAATCATTTAGTTTGAATTTAGGTTCAGTTCCTAAACAGAAAAAAAAAAAAAAAAAAGGGTGAAACGTTACCTGTGTGGTGTGGCAGGATGTGAGCTCTTTTTTATGGTTGTTTAAAATGTGCAAATCTTAGGTAAGGTGTAGCAGAGCAGGTCCAAAGCTGGTTCGGCCCTATGGTTAGGAATTGGCAGTTAGGCTGTAGTGAAGCACATAAAACAGAGCAAACCAAATGCTTGCCTCAAAGACAGCGATGCAGCCCGTGGCAGAAATTGAGACTGTTTGAAAATTATTACCAAAAATTAGCTATAAAAATCACCCCATAATTTTTCTTAGGTAAAGCTGAAATTAACAGCTGTAGTATAATATGAGGGAACTGCAAGTGTCTGCTATTTACCGATAGACTGGCTAGGTTTTGTAACGCTGTCGTACATGTTTAATTACTATAATACGTAGAAATGGTGGAAGCAAGTGGATGAGCAGCTCTGCACTGAAGAAATAACATGCCCTTGGCAGTAGACATTTATCACCCCATCAGGAAATCAGAGATTGTTTTCTTTTCCCATTCTTTCCAGCCTAGTAGAATAGCACAGCTAAATGTTTTGAAAGAAATTATAATTGATTCATTGCACAGATGTCGTAGGAATTGAAGTTTAGGTGATCATAGCTAAAAATCTGAAGGTGTAAAGTTGCCTCTCCAGTGCCCGCCGCTGCTTCAGGCCCTGGGCTGTTGTAGAGGAAGGGGAGCTGCGCTGCTGGTGCAGTGCGAGTTCATGTCCTTGTTGGAACTTCTACTCATTTATCTTGTGTTTAGCGTCTTGGCACATCCATTCTCTTTGTGCAGATCCTCATGCCTCCGTTAGAAGAAAGTAACCTGGTTTCTCGTGGCTTTCAGAGTTAGCAGTGACGCCTGCAAACTGGCAGATACATCACCATCCATGTGAAGGAGCTTGCAAAGCTGACCTGCGTGCTGTTTTACAACAAGTGCTGCGTGTGCAGACAGTACCAGCTGACTCTGAAACATCTTCAGTTGGGCTGTACTACTGTCGAGATGAGAGTTTGCACCTCTAAAACTCTGTGCCATGCAGTCCAAGTAAATAGTAGTGGCTGCAGCTTCTTTCTGGAGAGGAAGGAAGGACTTTGCACACCCACCAGCAATAATTCATTTTCTTTGTATTGTTTTTGCTCTACTTCCTGTGTATGTTGTCTCTGTACTCCTGAGCTATAGTTGCAAGGTGGTTTATGGTTAATACCTAGAGTCCAAAATACGTGTTTAACAATAGATGCCAAGAAGTTTCTGTCTTTAATGAAGAATTGCAGATTGTGCCTTTGAAGCATGATTGGTCCCCTGAGTTGTTTTTCAGCATCTGCTGTAGTTATCTGTTGGGGGTTTTTTAGTTGTTTTCAGCTGCTAAAAGGCTGTAGTTTTCTTCACAGGAATTTCTCTTAGAAGTTTGTCACACTGAGAAAACACTTCTGAAACAAACCCCGAGGTTTTATTGCTGGAGCACAGAGGCAGGTTTCTTCTGCTTTCTGCTGGCCCCGATTCCGCCTGGGTAATTCTGGGAGCTCAGTGCACTGATGCTGCCCGATTTGGTTCTGGCTCAGGAGTGACGGAACATACTCGTTTTGAGAGGTAAATATTTTGAGTGAACGTTTGCATGCAGTAATACAAGGCTTGCAGGGCTGAAATGATGAAGTTAGAAATTTGACTTAGAGCAAGGGCTGGAGGAAATTGGGGAATGACTGGTACGCTGGAGGTACATGCATGCATGTGTCTGTTTCACTAGTTGAAGTGACTTGACAAAAAGGGATTTATACTTGGCTTTTTTTTTTTTTATTTAGTGATTTTTGATAAGGAATCTGTACTTTAGCTGAATGTAGGTGATGAACAGAGGAAGAGAACGTAGGCAGCAAGGTTTAGGTAGGTTTTATGGGAAGGGCAACATGAAGGTCCGATTCCTGTAGTCTGAATTGTCTCCTGCCCTCACAGCTCTTACTTTTCCCTACCACATTCCCCCAGTCTGTTTGGTACTCCTTTTCTTAATCTCCCTACCTAAACGCATATTGCCGTTGCTGCAGTGTTCCCTGGAACTTTCTTCCAAATTGTGATATATTAAGTATTAAATTATTTTTTTTTGCACCTTTTTTGTTATACACAGAATTAAATATCCTAGTCCCAGTTCATTCACATCAAACTTTAAAGTCAATTATTGCTAGGCTGTCAAGTGCTAGTGAGCAAAACTGTAATTTGACTGTCTGTGGAGATGGGAAATACTAGCTCTTTTCAAGCTTCGACTTTCATAATCTGAACTGTTACCCTTAAGAGAAAAACCAGTGAGAGGTTTTCTGTTGATTTAAGTGGTAGGTCAGGCTGTGCGCAGGTTTATTTAATTTAAGTCAAATACAATTATGTTTCTCTTTCACTATGATGTTCGTATGTGTTCAATTTGTTAGTTGTTCATTGCTCAGTGTGCTGGTTGTGTATAAGTGCTGTTTTCTCAATAAACTGCATTGTTAAAAGTGAACCTCGAAAGAATCCGTAACTTTTCAGAGTGCCTGTGGGAAGGTATTTTGGCTGCTTGTAGATTCAAACCGCACATTTGAGAAATACAGCATTACTTCACAATTCAATGCCCATGTCTATTAACTTTGTCCAGTATATTGTATATATTTTTTTTTCCTTTCTGCTCTGCTCAATGTCATTAATACCATTGGTTTTCTTTGTGGGGTGGTTGCTAATAGTGTTCCTTCAAAGACTGGAAATTAAATAGCAGGAGCCAGGCTAAACAGAAGTTCAGTTTTTAATGAACTTTTTCCACCCGTTTCTGTCAGTGCTCCTCTTTCTTGGCAGACAGGACTTTATAACTTTGTGGTTACATTCCCCCTCTCTGTAGCAATTGTCATTTTGACTTGATAGTTTTGTGCATTAAATCCCTTTGCTTCTTTCTCAAGTTTCCTAAACATTGATTTCCCATAGCTTGGTTCTAAACTACCTCAGACCTTGCTGTGAACAGATACGAGTTTCAGCTCAAGTGAATACTTTATCATAGCCTTTGAGCGTGCTGTAAGTGCCTGTGCAGGTAGCTAAATCAGCTTGCCGGGCAGCGGCTGCATTTTCAGGAGTGCAGTCCCTGAGCCAGACACTTAACAGGGGTGAATTCATGGGCACACCCATTCGGGCTCATACTCGGCCCTCTTCCATGAAAAACACTGAAGGAGCACGACTTCCGGTAGGGGAAATGCTTCAGCTTCCTGGTCTCAGCTCTTTGAAGGAACATGATGGTGCTGCACTGGGCTCATTTTACTCATCTTTTACTGTGACAGCTGCCATAAAAGTTGCGGCATCAGACCTCCACCGCTGGCTGTTGGCAGGAACTGCACTGTTGCATTAGGCTGCGCTTGTCAAACGGGAACAATCCCCACGCAGCGAGCTCTGATGACCTCGGGTGCATTTTATCCTGCAGTGGCTGTCCATTGCCAGCCATTTGGGCTAATTAGGTTTCAGGGAGAATGCTGGTTGCAGATGGCGCTGCAGTGATCCCATCAATAACTGTGGGGACTGCCTGGTGTGGTAAGCTGCCCACTCAACATCCCGGTAAGCCTTGTTAGTGCTGATTTCCTTTTAACCAGCAGATCTGCACATCGCCTAATGAGCATTTTGTATCGTGACATTTTCTACAAGCATCACAGTTAAATCCTTCTCTGTAACAACATGTATTTGTAATGCAAGTTACAGAGTGATTAACTGCTGCGAGCTGTTCTGTGCATGCTCCAGCACTATGTTAACGGTTTGTATGAACAGCTGATAAGCAGAGGCTTCTGGAGAGCAAGGAAGGCTCACACTGGATTTCTTATTTAAGAGTTTCAAAGAGCAGCCAAACTCTCTGGAGTGAATGCAGGACCAGACGATGCTCAAAGCAAAACCAAGTGAAACTCTTGTGCTTTGTATTCATTTCTTTGGGGATTTTTCTTTTAAGTATTTAACTTCACAGAAAAATACAGGATATATTTAAAATAGTGATGATTAGAAATGCACCTTTTTGGGAATGAGAGGGATGTGATTTGAAAATAAAGTGATGTTTTCTGTTCAAACACTTGTCTGCAGTTCTGTTATTAGTGGTGGTAGAGCCTGTCTGGTGCCACTCACATATTGCGTTTAACAACAGGAGACTTTTGGCAGAATTGGCTTTGGGTCCTAGCACCACAAGGCCTTTCCTGATATAGAACTCATAACGGAGCAGCTCTAATATCAGCATAGAAAACACGGGTGACGTGCATGCCAGTGGGCTTGCATGAAGCTGCTGCAATTGTTGAGGTCAACAGCTGCAGTGGGCTCCCAGAAGGATGTGCCACTGTACTCTTGGGAAGAAGAAAGTTATGAATTGATATTTCACTACTTGATTTCACAAAAAATATTTGCAAGCTTGACGATCGTGTTTGTTTTCAAACAAAGGTTTGATTTTTCAGGGGTGCTTAGCATTAGATTTCCTTGAACTACCATGAAAGGTGGAAGCACTGAGAACAACAGGCCCGTACCAGCCTGGTTTTTCAAGCTCAGTTACTGAACAATTTTTGCCAGCCTTGCCTGGGTTTCAGAGCTTCATGCCCCAAAGCAGTTGCTGTTCTCTAGTAACAACAATCAAATCCTCCATTGCGTCATCTTTTAAGCAGTTGTGGGTGTGCATGCCTTTCATAAATGTATCATCTGTGTTACCTATAAAGCGGAGAGGCCGAACTCAAAAGACAGAAGTGTGATACCAAACCGTAAGATCAAACTGAGGTGCCATAGCAAACCATAAAATGGCATAATATAATTGGATCTGATTACTTTTGTGCATTTATTAGCCATAAAATTGTTAATGAGTTTGACAGTTACTAGGTTTAGAGAGTAAATGCCCAGTGATTCTAAGTGTCAGATCCTGCTGTTCCTTTTAAAAAATGGAAGTACAGAATTTGAAGCATAAGCTGCCAGTCACCTCATTTACTCGATGCTGACATTTTTAACATTAGGGATTACTGATGCGAGGAAGGCTTGCTTTGGGAATAACATTTGCCTAGTGCTGTACAGGCTGAATGTGAGCCCGGAAGTTGTGTATCCCAGTCAGTAAAAAGCAGTGCACGCTGGAACTACCTGCATTCCCAGGCCCTGTGTCCAAGTTATAAGGAAGGTAAATGCTTTTTGCTGTATCTTGATGAATGAAAGGCTTCTTGAGGGCTTTGAGAAATTTCCATTGCAGCCCTTGGGTGAAATTTTGGGTATGTCCAAGATACTGCAGTCCATAGTGTTAGTGATAGTGTTGAATGTATTGTACCATAGTCATAGTGTTGAATGTATTGTACCATAGTCATAGTGTTGAATGTATTGTACCAGAAGAAAAAATATGCTTACAAAGCATAGAGAGGAGAGAAGGAAAGTTGGGTGAGAGCAAAGCGAGGAAGAAATATCCTTCCTCGATGCTCTGGTAGGGATCCAGTTTATGTTTGTGCTTAGGCTTGTAAAATCATCATCAGTAGGTAGGAATCACGAGGGAGCGCAGACTGAAGTGGCAGAGTAGCAGAGTGCAGGGCAGTTGGATGCTGCAGCCGAGGGACGCATTTCTAAGTTGCTTTTGGTTCCGCAGGATGGCTTCAGTTGTTAACAAGCAGTGGCAATCTGAGTTTAAAACACTGTGACATCATTTGAGTATGTGTTAGAAAGACCAGATACATACCAAGTCAAAATTATTTTCATGTTATGGAGAAAAATGCACAGAAACGGGACATTTTTGTTACTCAATTTGTAATTTGCCCTCTACTAACTGCTACCTAAATATCCTTGTAGGCTGTGCTAAACAAACCTCCTGGGAAGCAGGTAAGTATGCAGGCAATGGTTTCCTTGTAGCTTAAGGCAAAAAAAGAATGAATCTTACAAGATCTTACTCAAGTATTTCTATTCCTGTGCTTTCCCATTCTCGTCCTCTTTTTCTTTCCAAAACAAAATGCTAAGTTTCTACAGCAGGAAAGCATGTGGGTTTTTTTGTTTTGCTTTTTTTTTTTTAATATATATCTGCATCACTGGAAGAACAAAGGTGTACAGGAAGAAATGTATCCCATTTAGTAAGTGTGAGTTCATCACAAAAATATCCCTCAATGCAGCAGTGTTATTGGGAAATCGCATGTGTCTAGTCTATTAAATGCCAATTTTAGTGCTATTTATGAACAACGGTTCTTTGCAGTCTCATTTTTAAGATGTTAAGCTTGGAATTTGAAGCTCAATTTTTTTTTTTTTTTTTTTTTTTTTTTTTTTAAACTGCATGATTCAGGGAGATACTGAAATAGCCACAAATCTTCACTCCTATCAGCAACAAGCCGCCTGCCTACTGCACAGGTTCCCTCCTGACCTGCAGAGAGGACGCAGGCCAGTTGTTATCAGTGTGTTCATGGAAATGCTGGCCTCTCTCGCTCTGTTCGATCAAACAAGTGTGGGTTTTGGATGTTAAGAGTCACACCATGTGTATATGGGAGATAGTGGTAACTTCACTACCACCATCTCTAGGATAAAATCAAGTTGGCAAAGGAGGTGGTTTTAGAATATGAAAGGTGCGTCTGGCTTCCTATCATTTGAGCAGTTACTCTTTAAGAGACGACATTCTGTATCCTGTGTCAGCTTGGTTTCTCTGAGCCTTTGGGGCGATATGTTCTCCCTGCTCTGGAGTCCTTTCTCTGACAGTAGTCCAGAGCAGAGTTAGGTTCCATGAAGAACCTGACAGGAGGCTTTTTGGAAACCTAAATATAGCATACCAACTTGATCACTTGTATCATTGTGCTCACTGACTTCTTCAAGGCATCAAACATATTTGTGAGGTAATTGTTTCCTCTGCAAAAAGCATCTTGAGTTTTCCCGTTATGTGTTTACCAGAGGGGAAGCCAAGAAGCTATGCCTCTGTGCACTGTGGAGCAGTTTTCACACTTTCAGATCTGTTGGGCCATACGCTTCTACCTGTTTCATTTGGGCTCCTTCACTACTGCACCTAGTGTGATTTTAGCAGACAGGAGCCACTGCTCAGGGACTGCACGTGCTGTGTATTGCCAGCCAGCCCACGCCCAGCCAAGGGAGCACAGCTATGGAATAGCCAAAGAATTTGGTTGTCCTCGAGAGCTGCCAGCTGCTCCCCCATGCATCTGCTTCCCTGTCTAGCTGTGGCTACTGTCTCAGGCCTCGGTTGTAGCTCAAATTGTGTCACCTGCTGCACGTAGCTCATGCACAGGGCAGCAACATAGGCAGAGGCACAGCTGTGTTTATTTAATCTAAAGACCTCTGTGCCCATAGCCCTGTACCTGATGTAGGCAAATGGCTACAAGCAAATCAGCTGTGGGCATGCACACAGTTGGCTAATGAGATTTTTGATCTGTAGAATTTGTGAGCTTTGAAAATGTGGACTGTTGCATTCCTAGTTGATAAGCTTTGCTGAGGATTCCAGGATTGCTGCTTAAAAACTACAGAAAAGTAAAAGATTCTAGCAACAGCTACTCATTGCCCTTGCCTTGGACATTTTGCATGAGATCAAGCCTGAGCTGTGTTTGGAGGTATTTGCTTTTCAGAAAAAGCTATTTTAAAGCCTGATTTCATGCTTTCCTTAGGCACAATGTGTGTGAAGAAATCATGTACAAACAAGCTTACGTGAATATATCAGTGAGGGCAGAATGAAAGAGCATTAGAAAGTTGCCTAGAGCGTGCCTGAGGCTCCCTGGTGCAGTTCTGCAGGTCTGTTTTGTTCAAGAAACCACTTTGCTGTCAGCCCATCCTTGCGCCAGATTAAACTGATGCCACTGTAAGGATCTCCAGAGGTCTTGCTTTCTAACAGTCTCATGAAATGAACACTGAGGATGGAACAAATAGATGATGTGACAAGTGTGTTCTTTATGCTGAGTGCTCTTTGCTAGAGCACTGCATAAATATCCTTTTTTTTTTTTTTTTTTTTTTTTTTGTAATTCAGACACGACATTATCACATCCTTTTATCAGCTGCTGGGTAGGAAGATATTTTTACTCAGGTGCTGACGCAGCGTAGTCTTATTGCTGCTTGCACTGTCCGGACTTCAGCATCGTATAATGGAGGTGACACTTTCTCTTATGGAAGCATTTCTAAGCTAGTAGTTGTACTATTAATAAACAGATAAGTGGGGTTTTACTGATGTAAGTGGAAAATATGTCATGATGATTTTAGCCATGCTGTAAGCTGTATGGCATCAGTACACATTTCCTGCAAATACAGAAGCTTACTTCATGGTAACATTTTGATTTCTGGTGTTATTGATGATAATATCAGGCAGAACCAACTACCCTTGTAAGTGATGGCAACAAGGAGAGCAATTAACATGTGGTTTGGTTACTGCCATTGTAATGCCTAGGTGAAAACCTGCTAGGATGATCATGAGAAGAAAAGCACTGCCTTTGTGATTGAGGCTGTTAGAGAAATGTGTTCTTCAGCAGAAGCACAGAAGGAGGTAGCAGTTAGGGTACATAGCAGCAGACCTGGAGAAGTACTTGGGCAGAGAACACTGAATACAGCGTGGGTAATTTCAAAGTCTTAAAAACTAACTGGAGAAAATTTTGCCTCGGTTTAGCATTAGCCCCTGGTTGGAACAGGCAATTAGCTTCAGTATTTTTTCCACTTTTCTGGAATTAGAAGCAACAGTTTAACCATGCATTGTGTTATCCTGGGCACTTCATGATATCCTAATTCCTCATCAAACTGGCCTTTCTTTTTGTTTCAGACTAGACTAGGACAGCAAGAAATCCTGTAATCTTTCGGCATTTGCAAGTCTGGGGTATGACTGACGGAGTGTTTAACAGCTCCTGCGGTCCACTGCACTCACACTTAATCTTTCTGGGTGATGGGCCAGCATGTGGACGCTGTGGTACATGACTAGGATGATTAAAACCTCTTCTCACAGAGGATGCTGTAACTCCCTTCATGCTGTTATTCGTACTGGCAACCTCAAAAACACAAATGACAAGTTTACTAATATTCCTAAGTATTTTCTTTCTCATTTTTCTACATATAAACTCTGAAAACAGCTCCCAGTGGCAGCTGTCTAGGAACATGACTCTCCCAATAACTCAAATGTAATGATCTCTAAGCGTAACCGTTACACGTCAGGTATCCTCTCAGCAGGAAAGCGGTACAAGAGTTATTACTGTCTTCAAAAAATGATCCTTTGGCCAGACATGAAGGAGCTCATAGTCAAGGAGCTGTTTTTGTGGTGGTTGCAGGGGTTTTCAGTTGTCTGAAGAGGAGACAGAAAGGAACAGATTTGTATGAATTTTCAGGGCCATATCAACCAACTGACCTACACGCAGGGTTGATGTCCATAACATCTGCTTTCCAGGGCTGCCAAATCCTGACTATGCAGTCAATGGGAAGGAGGCGGAATACTGAAGCTTAGAAGTATCTAAATTATGTGAAGTAAATACGAGCTCTGATTCTATCCACCGACTGCAGCAGTGAGCACGTCAAATCAGCCATAATGGCATGGGTTGAGACGCAGCAGTAAGCACATAAACCTAAGATGCCATGGAAGGTCACTGAATATGCCGCACAGTTGCCCGTAGCAGTCCTACATCAAATTTAATTGTTGACTTTTATTCGATTGGAAATGCTTGTGCAATATCTAAATCCAAAATATCCAGTTTTCAACTTGATTACAAGCTTCTAAGAAAACTGCAGTACAGCCTCCATCACAACTGGCACTTGCAACGCCTCCATGTTTTTAATAAATATTAAGGATGACAGAAGATTACAGTTTGATTTGTGATCTAACTGAAGACAATATTCTGTGCTAGGTGGTGTGCAGAGGTGTATTTCAGGTTTAGTTTGAAAGCGTGGGCTGGTCCATTTTGTGGCAAGGAAGATGCTAATGTGTTCTGTTCCCCAGAAAACATTGTAGAAGCTATTAGCTAACAGCTGTCCTGCAAATCTTACTTCTCAGAATGTGAAGTAAGAAGTTGCATCATCATTTTCTTTCTCGAATATGAATAAAATTGCCCATTTTTTGGAGTGATTTTAATAAGGCTGATAGGCAGATCGCACAGTTTTGTTTTTCTGAAGATTAATGGTTATCCTTACATGTCATTTTCCTCACCATTTCTTCTTTTCCCTCCCCCTTCAGAGCCACATTACTGAAACGCAGCAGATGCTGACAAACAAAAAGAACTTTTGTGCGTTTTATTTTTCATGAAAGTGCTAAAAGTCTAGCTTTTTAGCTCACTTAATCATTTTGACAAGATGACAGAACGATGTATCATCACCAGGCAGATGACACTAGACAGATGACAATACTAATCCTGCAGTAGGTTCTCAAGGGAGACTTTTATTGTAAAATTTGACATACACTGTATCAAGGTGAACATAATACATTTAGGAAAACAGCTATTTGCTACTCTGTGCTCTTCAGTGTATCTCTAGGTCTTTATCACTCTTGAGTCAGGGTTTCTGCTAACCTCAGCTGCCCCAGCCTTGGGGCTCTGCTGGAGCTGGTGGGTCCTTCATGACAGCCCCACTTCTGGAGCTGGGGAGATGCTGCAGGATGGGATGTGTGCAGATGTTTGCTTAATGGTCATTTCCCCGGAGGCCCCTGGCAGAGCTGTTGGCAAGGAAACAGGGGAATTACCCTGGAAATTGGTAACTCACTTCCACAGAGTGACAGACTGGTGCATTGCAAAGCAAATCTGACCAGTTTCTGAATGTATGAACTGTCTCCAGAAAGCGAGGAAACTATTCCTAGCACAGATGATGTCACCCAACAGCTCCTCTGTCAAATCTGTGATGCTGCTGCTGGCTGGGACTGATGCCTGAGGAGGCTCCAGCGGGATGCAAGAATTCTCTAAAACATACCTGACCTGTTGAACAGAGCAGGATAGAAGATAGGCAGCAATCCCTAGGAAACGAAGGGAGAAAAAACCAACAGTGTAATTTTTGAGAGTTTTTCAGAAGCCATGATGATCAGCATTGCATAAGATTCAAGCAAAGGAAACTTCTAAATATCCATTCCGTGACCACTGGCTGTTCTGCGGTATGAGGTCTAATTACTCTTCTCTTTCACAATGCAAACACCGGTGGCCAGAAGAGCAGGCTGTATGGGGGGAGCTGAGGTGGTTCTACTGCTGTGGCTGCAGTCAGGTGTTAGAAGCGTTGACTTGCACTATGTTATGCAGCTCATTTTGCTGCACGGATTACTTGCTGTGCCCACATGTTGAGTTGCTTTTAACTCATGTGCAAACTTTGATCTTTCATATTTTTTTCCTGGCATTAGCATTTATTCTACGACCTATGCAAGGAACACACAGTCCAAGCTGAGAATGTTTAAGCTTTGCTGATGCCTGCCATATGTTGACTTATCCTGAGATAGCTTTTCTTGCTTTCTCTGATATATTCAACATCAAAATCCCCATATGGTTACTGCTCAGTTGTGCATTCCAGTGGGAGGTTTTTTTTTTTTTTTTTTTTTGCTTTTCAAAGGTTTGTCACAGAGACTGTCCTTAGTGGAATGCTGTTGCGAGCCTGGTTCATCCAATCATCCTCCCTAGTTAGAGACGTATCAGGGGCTCTGTGTTAAACTGGGGAAGGCTTTTAAAGTTGACTATGTGAATACTGACAGCTGTAGAAACACCAGAGTGAAAAGAAGGCATCAGATATGGAACAGCAACATTCTAAGATGGGAACTGTCACAAACAGGCAGCTTGAGTTCCTACTACCTGCGGCTTGACTTCCACCGCAAAACGAGGGCAATCACAGTACAGAGACCTCCTCTCCCAGAGACCAGGAACATTTCCTTCCATTACAGCGGATGCTCAAGAATCCTTGCTGAGCTGTCACAGTAATGTAGTACTGCACTGTAGGTCTACATGTGCAACACAAAAATAAGAGTTTCTCAGTGAAGCTGTCAACTCAAATCCAAGTGCTGATTAGATTTTTAATTAAAGAAAGGAAAAAAAAGAAAAGCATTTAAAAACATAAAACTCATAGTAAAGCAATGGAAAACTCTCTTCACAAACCTGGGCACTTATCCTGCTGTTTCACTTGCCCTCTTCTGAAGACCACAGCTTCGCACAGCATCGTACTGGGGAGCATCCACAGCAGCGATTCTGGTGGGAGAGAGCAAGTGCACGGGCTCGCTGAAGGCCCATCTTGCAGAGGGCAGCAGGAGCCAGTGACGCCAGCAAGTCACGCTGACAACGCATCCTAAGGCAGAGTCCGGAGAAATGCAGACCAAGAGAGATGCTTCAGGACATCTGTGGCACTGGGATGTTTTCCAGAACTGAAGAAGAGCCAATTCAGATCATTGCTGGAAAGAAGTAAATGAAGATGCTGCTTTTTCCATTTCCTACAAGATACAGCACAGCATAGTGTGGTTTACTGCACTAAACGCAGTTAACTAATAGATTTTTCTATTCTTAGCCATCTTCATAAAGGAATTTCATACAATGCCTTAGTACAATGTCATCAGATGTTGAAAAGCAAGACTGCAGAAGATGTCACTGATCTTGAGAGGCAAGAATATGTGTATGTCATCAACTAAGTTGAATTAATGGTAACAAACAACACTAATGTGAAAAATGCATTATCTTCAATTACTTCTGCATTGTCTTCCCTGTGGTTTCAGAAGAGAAAATGCATGAACAACTGTTGTGGTCTGCCCCTCAACACCCATATCCACTCTTCTCCATTCTCCCTCTCCCTGTTAGCCAAAATGAGGCAGATTGGCGAGAACCCAAAGGCTGTGAGTCAGGAGAAGATATATTCTAAGATTTGTGGCACATGCAGTATTCATAGTTCCTGCCTACACTCTATTGCTACTTCGTACCTCTAAAGTATCAGGTATACAGTAGCATTAATGTAAAAAAATAGGAATCGTAGACTAATTAAAAAAAAAAAATTAAAAACAAACCAGAAACTGATCACAGTTTCTTCTGAGAATAATCAACTGCTTATAGATATTGCTTGTGCAGCTCCCACTGTGCAAGCCTAGCTGTAACACTTCACCACATTTCTCGATAAGTAATGCTATAGGTGTATGAATAAATGCACACGTGTATACAAAATAAACACACACAGGAGAGCTGTGTTTGATCCAGCTCCCCGAGTCTCTCAGCTAAGTGGCAAATACATCTGAAAGATTAAACAAAGCAGCTACAAGAAGCAAAGACCACGTGTTATACTTACCCGTGCTTTCTGCTCTCCCAGTTCTGCCTGTACAAATCACAGTGGCTGGCAGCGTTCTTGCACACAGTGAACCGCTGTAAATCCCAGAGTCCTGTATTAAAGTTACGCAGTGAGTGCCGTGGTATTGCACACTAAATCATGGGGTTTTACCAAAGAAGTTACAAAACCAGCTGCTTTCCTGCATTGTTTGTATTTATGGGGAGCATTCATCAGCGATTGATGGGGTCAGTTTGTGCTGCTGTTGTCACTGCCCAGAGTTTGAGAATGCAATGATTTCTCAGAAATTCTTCCTGCTTCTTGCTGTCGCGTGTCACCCAGAAAATGAACTGTGGCAAAAGCAATCAGAAGAGTGGAACAGCCAGCAAGAACTCTAAGCATATTTGAGAGAGACTTTTGATCTCATAACTGCAGGTGTCTGGTTACTACTCTATTTACTTGTCACGAAAACTGGTGAAGAAACGAGTATTGTGTGTGCCTAACTCTAATAGTGAAGTAGGAGGGCAACATTCAAGTCTATGGCTGAATCAGCATTAGTTTAATGTAGAATTACAGAAAATGCTTGAAATAGAAGACTGTAAAAGCGGGAGAAATATCCGTGTCCCAGCAACAGCAAAACTGTTTGTCTACAGAAACAGTGGAACATGCATGGCTTGAAGGCAACCTCTTTCCCAGAGCTGATGTTTTCATGAGACAAAGGGATCTTCAAACACTCAAGAAAGACTTGTCCTGTGTGGGTGGCCTACCAGCAGATCTGTGTAACTAAAATTTTGTTAAAACATTCTGCTTATAGTTGTCACTCACAGTTCACCCACCCGGTGCCTTTAACTCCAAACCTAACCCAGAATCTATTGTATGGGAAGTTAAAGCTGGTAGAGGCAAACAGTAGTGAGGACCTCTGAAAGTCAGAATCGTTGCAATGTTATGTTTTCTTCTTTTCTGTATGTTTTTAAGTCACTCTAATGTATTCTAAACACCTGTACAATGCAAAACAGGTTATGAGGTCAGTGTCTCAAGGAACTTGAAATCTAATTTCAAACAAAATAATAGGTAAGGTAGAAAAACAATAGACAAAGGCTATAGAAAGGTCTGTGGCAAAGCAGAAAGTCTGAGCAAGCAAGTGAAAAAATGTTGATTTCTACATACCAGAGACTGGAGCGTGAATTTAAAGTGACTTGCCCAAATGTCTGTTACATGGAAATGGAAACCGCGGAGCAGTGGTCTCTCTCAGTAGAAAACCTAGAATGCTGTTTTCATTACAGTTCTAAAACTACAGAAAGCAGTCAGTATATTCAGCCCTGCTATGGCCTTTACTAAAGATTTGCTCCAACTGTCTGACAATATAAGAAACTTACCTTAGGGTGTTGTTTTTTTCATTCCTTACCTAGAGGCAAATGAGGTTGCAACAGCTGTCTTTCTAACAGTACATCTGCATTTCAAACCACAAAGGCTGTTTTGTCTAGATTTCCCTTTAGCGGATTTTGGATTACCAACCGAGACTTCTGGCTTCACTAAGGAAAAAACAAAACGAAGACATTTACAGAAGTCTGTGTACTTCTACTGACGCTCAGCCTGGTGTGCTTCCACTAGACAGCACAACTCTGTTCAGCCTGGGAAGTGAGATTTACCACTTATGAAGGTGGAAGGGAACATCTATGTTTAGGGGAAAGAAGTGCTGAGACAGAAGAGAAACCACCAAGCGAAGAGGGCATCTTAGATGAATAAATTCAAAGCCCTGCACGTTATTGTCTCCTCGTTCCTGGTCCTTGCTGCTGCTCTTTGGGGCAATCATTTAACGGCATGCATTTGCTGCAAGCATCCCTTTGGCACTAGCATGTGTCAGGGAAGTGGCTACCCTGCAATATAACCAGCAAGGATCGATGTGGTGTCGCAGCTTGGTGACAAACTGTTTTCCCGTGAATGGAGTTGCTAAAATGTACCCAATAAACTTAGCTGAAAGGCTGTCAGGGCTCAGCCCTGAACTTTGAGAGAATCTCTTTGCTTGGCAAGTGCACTAATTCATGATTAAAGGGAACGGGGAGGCTCAGCACATGAAGCGGAGTGGGAGGAAACTGTCGGCATGATTAACAGCTGTTAGAAATATGAGCTCGAAATAACTGCAGCGTTCTCCATGCTCGTGGCCTCTTTGTGTTCTTCTTCATGTTCTTCTTTTGATGGCAGAAAGCAAAGAGGCTAGCTAACCCACCAGCTAGCCTGAGACCTGCAGAAATTAATTTTGTGTACTCTGATCAAGAGAAAGCCCTCTCTAATGATCGCAGCAAGGAAACAGCAAACCAGTATCCCTCAGAACAGTGCCACGTCAGGGATTTACTATCCATAGCTGTAGGACAGCTTCAGCTCTCAGTAGGATGGAAACTCACAAGCGCTGAAGTCAGGGCTCACTTGATGGATTCAAAAGAGAAACTCAGACTTGCATTTCTGACTACCAGACTGGTCCCTACAGTCAGGTGGAGGACCTTCTCTAATTTATGACTGTACTTTGACTGCAAAGATAGAGGCTCACATTGTATTGATGTGTATTTTGTTTGCCAAAACATAGTTCTCATTTTAAACATCTATCCAGCATGGCTCAGTGGAAAACCCTGCAGGACCAAGGAGGAGACCAGGAGTTTCTAATCCACAGTGGGGAGAAGTTGGAAAGAAAGAGGAAAAGAAAGGTTAGAAAGGGAAAGGTAAAGAATAGGTAAGAAAAAAAAAAAAAAAAAAAAAAGAGAGAGAGAGAGAGAGAGAGATGGGGAAATAGGATAAATAAAAAACAGAGCACAGATCCTTAGGAAAGAGATGAAAGAAACATTAAAATGGAAAACAGCCAACAGAATTTCCATGAAGAAAATAGAGTTATTTTCTGGTTCTTTCAAAAAGTGGAACTTCTATATGCAAAGTTGCTCAGAACCTCAGATCTTGTATCTAAAAGGGAGATGGAGGAAGCCAAAAATTCCAAAGAAACTTAGTTTTAGAGATACTGAAGTGAAACAAAGTGTACATGCAAATATGCTTTCCATTAAATTAGTTTGAAGGAAATCGTGCACACTACTGAGTCAAAAAAGACAGCCAGGGTCTTGGGAGTAAAGCTAGAAGTGGAGCAGCAGTAGTCCTCATCAGCTAGTTTAAAATTATTTACTGCTATTTCCCTGCAAAGTGTGGCTTTTTCTGAACATGAAGGGCCAAAAGTATACTAAAGATATTGCAAACTTCACTTAACAAATTTAGCACCCCAGCTAGAGGAGCCAGTCCATTTCCCTCGGTGCCAGGTGGGCTCTCCAGCAGCTTCCCCATCGTGGCACTCTGCCTGGCCACTCCCTGGCCCCCTGGAACTGCAAGGCAGGTGCTGCTCCAGGCTGGGTCTGTCTTATCTCTGTGCAAAGAAGTAAAGCACCAGGGACAACAAACGAGCCAAAAACAAAGCTGTGTTTGATAAAGTATTATCTGTAGGTTTTTCATTTGGCAAATTGCAGATCTCATCTGTCGTACGTGTTCTTCTTGCCACATGCATAAATCCACATGTTGGATAGAAGATGGGAGAGAGATCCTACAGAAAATCTCCATTATCAAAGGCAACAGGAAAACCTGTGAGATGAGAAACCTAGGTCATACAGATGCTGCTGGGTGCCCCTGAGAGCACGCTGTGATATGCCCAGTGTCTGCCAAGTGCAGGTCTGAATTCAGGCCAGCTTATTGTCTCTGGCCATACAAAGCTAGGCTGACTCCTGCAGAGCCACTCGGGTGTTCCCCAGTCTTCCAGAGAGAGGATTCATTAATCCAGTGCAGTGCCTGCCCTGATCTAGGACTGCAGCCACATCACGGCTTGAGCGAGCCCTGCAACCAGGAGCATGGAGACGCAGGTGCAGGGGCAGTGGTTCTGCACGGTGTTAGCTTAAAGCCAGCATTAGCACAGCTCCTGTGCACAGCTGTTCTCTGCCTTCCTCCTCGTGGCTTTGGAAATTGTCCCTGCGTGCTACCCTGCCTGCCCACCTGGTCCTGCCAACGTGGCACAGATACCAAGATGCATTGAATCCGCCAGGGTTTATAGCTGGGGCTCCATGACACGCCAAACAGCTCTGTGATTTCCAGGCCTGCAAGCAGTACGTCCATGCTCTCCACCACGGCACCTCAGCTATAATGTAAAGTGTACCAGGCTGACTGCGTCTACATCCAGACTGTAGGCAAAAAAACCAGTTAGGATAATCCTAGGAAACAGAGAGGTGATAGAACAGTATCGTGCACAGCAGTTCTGCAAACAACAGCCCTGCAAGGCTAGTGTGACTGTGAACAGGGGATGCAGGAGAGGAAGATGGATTGCCAAGGTCTCATGAGCTGAGCATGGAAAAATGCTTGTCTTCCACAGTGTCATGCTACATTGGACACGTGACTATCAGTATTTTCAGCAGAAATTTAGGATGTGCTGCTTAGGTCAGTTGAACTATGTCTGCTGAAGGAAAGGCAGCTAAATTAAAAGTTCTTGAAGGAAATCCCATGCACTCAAATATTTGGAGAGAAGAAAAGCAGGTTTCACTTGCCTTCTGTATACATTCACCTCCTGGGAGAGCATGGAAAACTGCAAGGGACAGAACCAATCTGAAATGTTCCCCTTCTTGGTTAACAGAGGAGGAAGGAAAAATCCATTTAAATGAATATGTAAGCAACCACTAAAATCAGCTGCTTTATCATTCTAAAGATTATGAAGGAGTGCTGTACTTTCCCTATAACAACAGAAAGGACTATCCTGATTCTCTAACGACTAAAGGAAAATTGAATATGAGAAGCCCTCCCCCAAGAATTACTTGATTTTTTGCATGCTTTTGATCTATCCTAGGGAAAGGAAGAGAAGAAAACAAGATTTTAGTGGGTGATAAGTTAAAAAAAAAAAAAAAAAGTAGCTCTCAGACAAAGCAAACAACCCAAAATATTATGGATTTCAATATCTAGGTGTTTGTGGAAAAACACAGAAGCCTCATCCAGAAGGCATCAAGGATACCTAGCTCACAGAAACAGCTCTGAGTTCAGCACAGAGTGCTGCAGTCATAAATTTGTTAAAATGTCGTGGTTATGATAGTGCCTTTAATTTTTTAAAAATAAGCAGGTAAAGCACTTGTCTAGAAACCTGGATAGCTGAGCTGTAGCTTCTCCATTTGAAGAACCTTCACAGTTTGTGTCTCCCAGGAGAGTGCCATAAAATGACATCAAGAAAGCTGTAGGAAGAAAGCACCTTCTTCTCTCCTCTTACAGCTCGGCTGCTGTACAGCTAACAGTGTAAGATACATGCAGCAAATAGGCAAGGAGAGGGAGTGTTTTATAGAGGTGATTCGTGCATGTCCTGGGAATGATGAGTCCTGGGATTTTATAACTTCCTCTGGTTTACCTGGTGGTGGCAAGTGCCAATGTGGGACCAACGGCTCTAAGACAAGCGGGCACATTGCTTGGGCATTCGGTGAGAACAGGGACCTGTCCTTCCCCAAGCAGTTTGCTCTGCTGCAGCAGTTCCATGTTGCTAAAATCTCTTCCTGGTGCAATACTGTGTGAACCACAGCCTTCTGCTGTGCCTTAGTTTTCTTGAACTTAAAAATGACCGTCATGTCTCCAAGCCTACCTTGCTGGAGTTTCTGAGGCTGAATTAGCATTTATGAAGTGTTGTGAGACCTCTGAAGAGCTGGCAGAGCACAGTATCGCCATCAGTTTTCCACGTTCTTAAATACTGAATGTGAGTAACTCAGTCCATGTATGTTTTGTTGCCCTGCTTCAGAGAGACAAAAGGTAGAAGGGCGAGTCAGATACAGCATCAGAAATTCTTCTTTATTACCACATAGTGCAAGGTAAAGGCACACTTTTTCTTTTGCCATGTTCTTCTGGTACCCACATTCTAACACACTTGTGGGCTCAAGACTCGGGTTTTGATTGATACCTCTGTGTGAGTATATCAGTTCCATGAAGAATCAATCGTTCTACTTAACGTCAAGCGGTAGAGAATATGCGCCCTCTCTCCCCTTGATACCTCGCCTTTGTGGATAAGGATTCAGAGTGAATGTTAATAGACAAATCCTGGCTAAAGGTTCCTGGCTTCAGCAAATAACCATGTGCTCTGATATGTCTGTGATGACACAAAGATGATTCAGGTGCTCGTGGAAATGTGTGAGTCTTCTCTGGAGGGTGCAAAAGCCAAGTGGACTCCAGTGGCTGGTAGAAGTGAACCAGAGATGTCTGTGCCAGGATTCACGATGATTCAGTATCTGCTTTGCTCTGCTGCTAAGTCTGCTGGAAGCTTTGGGTTTTCTGCAGAGGCCAGATGAAGTTACTTTCCTTTTCTGGGAGCACTGGGTGTCTGCCTGCCTTTGCAGCAAGGACCTGTGCACTGGGATCACAGCCTGGCATGGTCAGCATGAGGCAGGCTTCAGATCACCAAGGTCAGAAGTGCAGGAAGCAACAGGCTCATCGTGTCTTCAACGAGAAAAGCACTGCCATACCCAGCCCCACTGCAATTCTCTCCAGCCTGCTTGGAGGCTTATAAAAGCTCAGGAAGAATAAATCCTGCCTTTGCTGCCATCTCATGTGACAGTGACACTGAAACAGATGTAGACTAGGCTGTCCACCTGCAACTTCTGTGATTTGTATGTATATTTGTTGTTTATACACATTCCCCTTTTTCCTACATCCTCCTTATGCCTCCTCTTCAGAGTGAAACCAGTCATATTCCCCCCTCCTGCAGCACACAGCCATAAGCAATGAGAGCGTTTTTTGTGTCAGTCCCTGATACTGACACCACCGTGTCTTCCAGCAAGTATTTCACATTCCCAAGTCACCCTGAGTTTTAATAAGCCATTTGTAAAGTAACTCACCAGCATCAAAATCCCTGTTATTATTTCAGCTGTGCCTCTGAGATAAGGCAGGTTGTAAACAGATCCAGTCGGACAGCAGATTTGCCTGGAATACGTGTGCTTGTTCTTTTGGAAATTTCAGAGAATGCTTGCTTGACTTGCCCTTTAGAAAAGATTTGTTAAATTAGAGCTTCCTATTCCCTGCTCACAGCTTCATGCTGTCTACTGGAAGCAGCTGACAAAAGCATCACATTCGCTTTTTCCATACAGAAAATGTTTGATGTTCTGCTTCTCCGTTACGTTGATCTGCAGCACGTACCCTTACAAGTGCTTCTTGTGGGTTCAGAGAGCAGTGACGGTATGCCCAGCCTGCCACAGTCAGTCTACCCAAGCTGTCTGCAGCAAATTATTTACCCACTGAGTTTGAATTTTGTTTCTGAACAGCTAACAGCTTCTGTAAGTGGATCTCGCACCCAGAGCTACTCATTGAGTATTTTGTGTGAAGAAATTTTAGCGTAGGGACTGCACTCATACTCATCACTGTCGCACTGTAATATTTGCAATCTAAAATCAGATATGAGCCTGTTCCACGGAGTCATATAGCTGTTGGAAAATAGCTAGTATCTAATATCAGCAGCAAATAGCATAAGCATGATTTAACTACCCACCCTACGTGCAGAATGCTCTTTGTTCCTCAGGGATGCAAGTTAGCCTGCATACTCTCCATCAGCTGCCATCTGTCAGACGGCTTTGTAATGTGGAATTTTGAAGACAATTGTTCTACTCTACTTTCTCTTAAAAGCGCCATTCTGTTGTGAGCAGTAAGAGACACTGATCTAGTTTCTTATTAGTAGCCCCTGCATGGTAGAAAGAGTTGCTTGAGTGTTTGCACCCCAGCACCGCTCGGCAGAGATTAAGACACTCCTCTTCTGCCGGTTCCATTGCCAATGCCATTCCTGGCAGCGTGGGAGGCTGGAGGTGGTGCTGTTTTCAAAGCTTCTTTCCCCAGTGCGAGAGCAATACCTCATAGAATACTCTTTATTTTTATGCTTATGATCCTCTTTCATGTTGGGAAAGGCGCTGAAAGCAGCAGCAGATCCTGTTTTCTGATTCAGTCTCTAACTAGAGTTAACACTTGGCAAATACGTGCTTCCAACATGGATATTTGGATGGAGATTTCTGAAAGATTTTATACTGTGAAGTATTTGGAATGTTTTGGGTGCATTTCAAACACTTCCTGTTCTAGTTCTGTATTTAGCACTGTTGTATTTGTAACCTTCAGCATAGTCTTAATCATAATTATCAGATCCAACAGTACTGTGATACGTAGCCAGAAAAGATCTGGGAGCCATTCCTCTTCCTAATATAGAGCTCACCACCAGAAAGCGGGCTGACTAAAGCCCAGCAAAGCTTGCTGGCCATCCTACAACTGCAGTGGGAAAGAGAATTCCCCAAAGGTTTGAGAATAAATTCAGAAGGGTAACACCGTAGCGATTTAGTCTGCTTTGGAGGATAACTTATTGTGTCTCACCTGCGCATCCTGCTACAGAAGTGTTCACCACCAGGGGCTTCCTTCTCTCACACTGCTGTTCACCTGATCCAGCTGTGGCAGAAAGGGGGGCACTGGGGGCTGATCACTTGAGGTTTCCACTGAGCACATAAAACCACACCTACTGCAAAATGTCCGGGAGCCAGCAGCAGCCTGTATCTCAGAAACATCTGTATCTGAAAAATGAATGAGTTAGATAAAAGAGAGGCTGTTACCTCTTCTAAGTAAATTATTTAAGCTTGCAACCTGTTTATATCTTTTTTCCAAATGAAAAATTAATATACCACAGGCCCTTCTGCATTTTCATGGCAAACAAATCTATTTACAGGTTTTCCTCTCCTAAGGAACAGAGGAAAGGGTTTTCCACTGACAGGGTCGTCAATTTGAGATATCGATCCCCCTGCCACCCTGCCTCTCCCCCACTGGGGACAACTCAATTAGTGAGCATCTAAATATTAGCAGACCTGTGAATCTCCAGAGCACAGTGCACTGTGGAGAAAGAAAAGCTGAGTCAGAACTGCTGCTCTTTATGTTTGTGAAGAATGAAATGAGGGCTTTCTTCATGTAGCACACAGACCTTGCACTTGGCCTTAGACTGATATTTGATAAAAATCATGGTCAAAATCTTCAACCTGGGTGCATAAGCTATGCTTTTTTTTTTTTTTTTTTTTTTTTTTTCCCACATTAATGCATGACCTGAGCAAAAACACCCAAATTTTCAGCAGTGCTGAGCAAATGCCCATCTGATTGATTTCAGTGGCAGTTAAGAAATCTCAGCAACTCTGAAAATCAAATACTGCTAAATTTACAGCTCCTCTATTTGAAAGTATCTCCCCTACTCTCCATCTATTTAAACAGAGAAACGTGGAGCCAAGGGCACACAGTGATCTGGGCAGTTAATAATGTTTTTGGCAATGTAACAAATCGATGAAACGCTTGGGAATAACGGCATCAACTCAGATTTAACAGTTTCACAACGGTGTCACTTCCCAACAGAAGGATGTTGGGATTTCTCCTCATGCATCTCTCTATGTACCAGCTGTGGCAGATCACAGTCGTGTTCCTCCCCCACCTCCATTTTCATTTTAATTTTGCTTATGAGCAGGCAAGCAGCCTAGGCATGTTACTTGCTGCCCGTTCTGCAAAGGTTTAGAAATCCTGCCTCGCCTCTCAGATTTGCTGGGCACGTGGCACCAGGGAAAGGTGAGTGTTGCCCTTCTCATCTTGGGGGAAAAGAAAGGAAGAAGAGGGCTCAATTCCAGACTTGCTTGAACTGACCTCATCGTCACTACCGAACAGTGCCAAGTCTTTTTAGTGAACTGAAACTGCAGGCTATCTAATCCTCTAGGACAGTCACACGGAGCTCATCACTGTAAGTAGGAACTGATTCTCCTTTCCCTGGTGACCTCCAGTTAGCGTCTGTCTGACAACTTCCATGTACAGCATTAGTATTTCCAGCCCTGGAAGAGAGTGTGCCTGTGTCTGGAGCCTTCCCGCACCTGCCCTTAGAAGTAGGAGCTTCATCATCCACGTCCTCTGTGCTGGGTGGCTGTCTAGCAGCAAAGCCACAGTGTTTGCCCATCTGTGAGACTGCTGTCTTGGGCATTCCAGCATCTTTATGGGCCTGTCTTTGAGGACCTTCTGCTTCCTCTCGTTACTTATTTATTGCATTTAGCTGCGTATTTGGCTGACGGTGCACTGTCTGTCCTTGTACACCTCATCCCCTCCAATGCACCCCATACATTTTAAAGACAATTTTATTAAAAAAAAAAAAGCAGGTGAGTTAAATAACAGTTTGTCTAGCCAAGACCTCAAAGAAAGATTTAGCTGAGCTACAGAATGAGCTTCATGCTGTTATGGAAGCTGAGTTTTGCTTCTTTGACATAATTTGTTGCAGAGTATCCAACAAATACCGCTGAGCTGCTGGGCAAGCAAAGAGTGAAGGGAAAGCAGCTTACCAAGTATTTAACACTTTCTGATCTCCATACACTCATCCAGGCAGGTAACGGTTACATACTGGCTGACATTGTGAGCCTGATGCGAGCACTATTCACTATTTTGTTCTGTTTCCTCAGGGAAACACAGCTGAGATAACACACTGGGACTTACTGGGGCGCCAGAAGAAATTTTACATGAAACCTGCTGTGGGCAGTCCTTTTTCCTCTGGAGACAGATGATCTACAATGGCCGTCTATTTCTTTCCCTGGTATTAGTAATGCGAAGTGTACATTGAGTATTGCTTTGTGAGAAATCCTTTGATACTTTTGTTAAACATTGTCCTTTGCTAGAGCTTTATCTCTAGCAACAAATCTGGTGTGTTTTGTACAGACAGAATAAACGATAAAAACAACTTATTCTGTTAAAGGAGACCATTGAAATTTAAAATGAGATTACTCTTTACAAGAAAGGCAGCTTATCTGTCCTAGGGAGAGGTATCTTACTCTCATCAGATACCGCCCTGAAAGACACAACAAAGAAGCATCTCTTAGGAGATCCTCAAAAGGCGGCTGCTGGCAAACCAAAAGAAATTCCCCGGAGCGGTGATCTCCCGACCTTCAGTGCTTCTCAGAGCTTCATCGGCAGAGCTGAGGCCCTGCCCAGAAACACCTGGAAAGCCCCCATCACCTGAGGGGTGCCATCCTGAGCGACCCTGGGGCCATCAACAAGGGGTCCAACTCCTCTCCCACAGCAGGCCCCAGTATGGCAGAGGCCTTCCCGCCCACCCATGGCTTCTCACTCGCGGAGGCGCTCAGTGCGGTGCAGGCGCACTGCTCAGGGCGTGGGGCTGGCAGCCCCAGGGTGTTCCTGAGCCAGGGCAACCCCAGGGAAGGCAGAGCCCTGCCAGGAGCTCAGAGAGCGGCTGATGGGGCCTGGTGGGGCCAGAAGCACTGCAGCCACTGCCGACATAGACAGAGGCGAGGATCTGACAGACAGGCAAATGATGTGGTGATGTGGATGAATGTCCGTCCAGGTTGGAGGTGTCACCTAGGGCTAGTCAGCATGTCCCCTGTATCACGGCCACCTCTGTCAAGAAAAAAAGACGGGTTGTTTTCATAGGTAACTCCCTTCTAAGGAGAACAGAGGGGCCAATGTGCCAACCAGACTCGACCCACAGGGAAACCTGCTGCCTCCCTGGGTCTGGGTAAGGGTTGCTAACAGAAAATTCGCTAGGCTGGCACGGTCCTCTGGTTATCATCCATTATTGGTTTGTCATTTCAGTGTTGATGAGGTAGCAAAAAGAAGTCCAAAAGCAATGAAAGGGGACTTCAGGGCTTTGAGATGACCGGTTAAAGGACTGGGGGCGCAGTTAGTGTTTTCCTCTCCCCTTCCAGTAGCAGGGAACACTGAAAGGAACAGGCAGACTCAGTGTTCAATACGTGGCTCCAAGACTGGTGTCACCACCAAATTTTGGTTTTCTTGATCACAGGATGAGCTACACAACACCATACTTGCACACACCTTTCTCAGAGGGGTGAAAAAGATTTTTGCACAGGAGTTACCAGGGCTGATTGACAGAGCTTTAAACTGGATTTGAACAGGGGAAAGGATAAAAACAGGTATGCCAGTGATGAGCTATGAGACAGGATGCCAAAATCTGAGGGACTACATGCTAGTGAGATCCTTCAGTCTGTTGCATGAGATGCTGGGTGCAATCAGGCACATTCGAAAAGTTTCTACACCAGTGCACACAGCATGAGGAACAAGCCCAAGGAGCTAGAAGCCTTGGCTCAGTCCCAGAACTACATCACTGGGTTAAGCAAAATCTGGTGGGAAGAGCCCTATGACTGGTGTGTCCCAACGGAGGGCTCTGGGCCCTTCAGCAGGGACAGGGAAGGCAGGTGAGGGGGGGTGGGGTGTGCTGTGTGTGAGGGAGGGGCTGGGCTGTCAATAGAAGCCAGCAGTGCGCCCTGGCAGCCCAAAGGGCCAGCGATACCCTGGGGTGCACCAGGCCCAGCACTGCCAGCCGGGCGAGGGAGGGGATTGTCCTGCTCTGCTCTGCTTGGTGCAGCCTCACCTCGAGCACTGGGTGCAGGTTTGGGTGATACAATATCAGAAGGACAATACAAGAAGGTGCTGATCTCTGCTCTCTGGGGACAGCGACAGGACCCCAGGGAACAGCATGGAGCTGTGTCAGGGGAGGGTCAGGCTGGGGGTTAAGAGAAGGTTCTGCACCAGGGGGTGGTGGGCATGGAACAGGCTCCCCAGGGCAGTGGGCACGGCCCCAAGGTGCCGGAGCTCAAGGAGCGTTTGGACACCGCTCTCAGACACAGGGTTTGGGTTTGGGGGGCGCTGTGCGGGGCCAGGAGCTGGACTCGATGGTCCTTGTGGGCACCTTCCAGCTCAGGATGTTCTGTGATTCTAGCGTGCACCCGACGGCTTCCCCGTCCCCTCGGAGGGGCCCCTTCTGCCCCCCTTGGCCTTGCCTGCCACCTGCCCTCCTCCTTCCTCCAGCCGCAGGCTCCAGCACGCTGCTCCGCGCAGCTCCCGGCTCCTTCAGCGGAGGGGCGCGCGGCCGCCCGCCGTCCCGCGGCC
>VXAV01011565.1:754223-770634 GCA_013399715.1 Alectura lathami
GCCGTCGGGCAGGCTGCTCCGCAGCCGCGGCTGAAACTCGCGCGGTCTGGTTTGACAGCAGTTCCGTTGTCGTTGTGCGTGTTTACGAGGGGTGCCCTGCCAGGCGTTGTGTCTCTGCTCCGTGTGCTGCTGGCTCGCCCCGTCACGCGTCCGTGAGCTGCCGGCTGATGCCGGGCGCTGCCCTGCCTCACGGCCCCTGAAGGGCTCCGCGTGTTGGTGCCGCACTCCGGGAAGGGCTCCAGGTCTGCACAGGACCTGCTCACCCCTGTGCTTGCTGCTGTAGTCTTACCAAAAATCTCTTCTCTGATTCTAATGTTACGGATGTTTTCCATTTCAATATAATTTTTCACTTTTTCCCTCTTTTTTTTTTTTTTTTTTTTAATTAGCTTTCTGTGTTTACCTTCAGGTGCTTGTTAATTTTTGAGGAGGGCAAGCACAGCTTCATTATGTCAGTTTCTGAGAGCTAAGTACCGAAAACAGCTAAGCACAATGAAGTGTGGCACTTTGAAATGTCAGAGTACTGTATTTTTAATCACCTGTCGTCGGAGCTGAGCCTGAAGCCTGGATCAGATCCTGCTTGCAGGCCTTGAATGAGGTGCAGGAAGAGCTAGGTGTGTCAGCAGCACTGCCAGGGCAGTGTTCTGAGCACAGGACAGACCGAGGCAGGAGGAAATTCAGAGTGGAAAGGTGTCCTGTCCCTCTGGAGTTGGAGTGTTTAATTCAGAGAGGTGCCTCCGCACACCTGGGATACAGGCTGGAGCTGAGCAGAGACGCCTACAAAGAGAAGAGAGCTCTTACTCTTTCCTTTGTGCATCCTCATTGTAGGAGAGGAGATGGAGATGTCACCGGGGTACATAGCACCTTGTTAGAGAAAGTGTGCGTAAAGTGAGGCATTGCTTTCTTTGCAACCTTCCAAGGTCACAGCTCTCTCTTTTCCTAGAAATAAGTCTGTGGCTTACTGGGGGAGAGCTGGAGTGCTTTTGTCATGTAGAAAATAGCATGAGGAAAGGAAATCTGGCTCCCACATGAAGTGCTTCTGTCCCAGGGGAGCCCCCAGTTCTGATCCCTGCCTCAGGGACTTTGCAGTCATTTACCCATTAGCAGTGGTCCCTGGGGTAATGCTCAGTGCCCGGTGCTGCCTTCCCTCAGCTGCATGTTTTAATCCCTCAGGTGTTCTATAAAAGCAGACCCTTGCATCAACGGGCAACAGCTGAGAGAAAGATTTTTCATATTTGGGATCTCAGTACTTAGGCAATGATGCCTAAGACCAAACATGGTGGCTCCCCCCCACACCTTAAAAAAAAAAAAAAATCCAATAAATAATGATGTGATCCCCTTTTTCAGTATTTTCTGTAAATATAAATATATTTTTATATGCATCTAATGGCAATAATATATATATATATTCAGAAACAGAAATGGATACTTTGGATATAATGTCTAAAATGTCTAAAATCACACTGGCATGTTTAAGCACTGTGCAAATTTTAGGATGGAGATTTCAAAGGTAATGAAAATAAATGTATAGGCACACACGTGTGCTAGGTGTACAGATAAAAGGTGCAGAAAGAGCTTCTAAAGTGGGATTTCCATATATTAATTGTATCCACAACAGGCAATTACACAAGAGTTAATAAAATAGTAGTAATGATTTGCACTAGGTAATTGAAATTTATGAAGCAGTTTTGGTGTCCCTAATAAAGCTGTGATGGCCTCAAGTCGAGCTAATGAGTATGATAGAAGTGACTAGCATGAATAAACTCAATTAGTGCTGCATTTGTCACACAAAAATAGTCAAATATTTTTTAAAGTGCCTGAATGCTAGTATCACCATTATACAAACGGGGAACTGAGGTGGGAATGTGCACCACATTTCAGTGTGCTTTGCAACTGAATATAAGAGACAGAAATGGGATTCTGCAGTCTTTCATCTAAACACCCTTTCTCCTACTTAGTGAAATGTTGGCTGTTGTGTACAAATAACGTGTAGAGTGACTTAGAAATCTAACCATGTCTCCGCAGGGGCCGCATTACTTCTAAACCGGTGGCGTGCCCCCCAACCACTGTTGTGTTCTGCAGTTTAATTCTTTCCTCCTGTTTGCACTGCTTTAATTGTAATTCTTTGTTACTGTTGCCGTCAGTCTGTAGCTGTTGTCCTGCAGAAGCAAGCTGGTTGCTCGTGGATCCCAGTATCTCTGTGTCTGCCTCTGGAGATGTGCGGAAAGGAGATGTCTGAATGTGAGAGTGTTTGTGTTTGAACATGGCTTGCTTTTCTAAGTGCTGATTCTAAGCGTAGGGTTTATGTTAAGGTTAATTTCTTTATTTGTGAGTTTCAGTTCTGTATTTTGTTTTCAGGATATATAAGGTGCTTTTCCTTACTAGAAAATTCCATCTAATTTACAGTAGAGATAATTGCCATCCCGTTGGAAAGGTCTTTGCTTTCTGTGTTCTGTGGGGTTTTCAGCTGGCAGAGCATTAAGACCTTTGTGCTGGAAAGGGTTCAGTTTTCCTCATGTTCCTGTTTTATGGCAGTGTCAGTCTTTTAAACAAAGCATGTTCACTGTAGGATGGAATGAAACAGTGTAGAACAGATTGTTTCAGCACTGCCAGTGGTCACACAACTTCCTCTTGCCTCAGGAAGTCCTGGATCATAATGGTATGGATGCCAGCAGCCAGAATTGTTGGTGAGGAGTGATCTGGAGGGATGCCATTAGGAGGGATGGGGGAAACTCCAGGAATAAGGCAGTAGAGGCAGTGGCAAGCAAGTCAGATTGGTCAGTGGTGAGTAAGGACTGCAGGGGGCACAGAGGTCGGGATTGGCAGATAGCCTCAAGCAGGAGGGAGTGCAGAGAAATGCTGGTGAGAAGGTGTGAAGAGGAAAGGCAGTAACGAAGATGCTTTTGCTTTGGCACAAACAGTTATGATCTCTTCCTGCTTGTTTCATTTCTTAGTAAACATCCTGATCCCTGCTCTGTGTGCTCTCCGGACAGCATGTCACTTAATTATTTTTCACTGGATGGAAAAACTGTAATTCCACTAAATTAAAAATAGAGCTGCAAATGGGCTTGGTTTGATCTCTGCGGCATCTGTAGCGGAGGAACAAGATTAATTCCAGCAATTAGATGTTAATTGATGTCTGAACATGTCTATTCCTAGAAACAGCAAGACCACATCGAGCATAACTAGCGCCATTAAAACAGCATCGTCTCCCCTCTGTGCTCTGCAGGAGCAGAACTGGAGGGGGGAGCTTACCAGGGGCCTGCCTCTAAATAGAGCAGTGGGGATGCTGTGACGAACAGAAGCCTGTGATGGGGAAGAGGGAGATCTGGTGGTTAAATGCACGGAGTACTACAGCAGAAGGGTGGCTATGTTTGTTAAACATAAATCCACTTTATTTTCCTTTCGTTGCTGGTCAAGTCTGCCAAGACTCACATCATAAGCAGCTACAAAGGTTTTTTACAAACTGATGAAATACCTGATGAAGAGAAGTATATATATATATTTGGCCTTTGGAAAACCATCTACTAACAATTTTGATTAAATGGAATAAGAGGTCACCGAATCTGGTCTTTAACCTACCGTGTGTAACAGCTTCAGCTACATCCATTTCAATAATGAGATTCTGTTTCCGTGCTGCCTGTGCCTTATATATAAAGCACCGCGTGCTGTATATATTTCATTTTGTTTCCATTTTACAATACAGTAAAAATCTTTTTCAACTAGAATAGATGCTAGCCTTGGATACTGAAGTGCTGAATAGAATAATAAATCCTGTGCATCACGAGCTTGACTTTCATCCAGGAGTCTCAAAGAGCTTTATAAACATCAAGTAATCTTTCCAGCAGGCCCATCACAACTGGAGAGTGTTACTGCTGTTCTGCAGCTATTATTATTAATTTGTATCATCACTTCAGATTCCAGACTTTACTGTGTACATAGTGAAAAGCTAAGCCCCATCCCAAAGGCCTTTGAGCAATTATAAAGATAGAAAAATAGGAGTGAGATAATAAGAGACTGGAGGAACACAGGGTTAACAGGAGAAAGAAAACTTGGGGAAAAAAAATAGATATACATATCTATAGTGAAGTGGCCACTGTTGGAACAGCATGTCCTGTCCAGTGATCACCATGCACCTTCTGGGCAGCACAATGGAGGTGAGATCTGAGGAGGTGTGTGCGCGAGGCATGCTTGGCTTGGTGAGCGATGAAGTCTGCATCAATATTAGGAGGAAAAAACTGTAGGGGTGGAGGTGACTGGCCTGTGGAGGAGCGAAGACCATTGCTTTATGCATGGTAGTAATGAAAATGGAACCAGGAGGTTGATTAAAAAAAAAAAAAAAAAAAGGAAAACAGAGTGGCCAGCCCCTTGCCTGAACAGAACTGTCAACGAACTGAGTGTGGATAGTGGGTGTTAGGACAGAGCTTGCTCTGTCTGTGCCTTGGAATAATCTCAGCAGTGTTATCCTTTTTCCAGACACAAGGGTATTATTTCAGCAGAGCGTACCACCATGTGCGGAGTATCGCGTACAGCCTGGTCACCTGGGGTCAGAAACTGCAGCAGGTGTGGAAGAGAGCAGTTCTGGTGATTCAGCAACTGAGGAAGAAGTTTTAGGAAGCCATGCCTGGAACCTTTAGGCTCAGCAGTGTTTCTTTAGTCTGGTGTGTCACTCAGGCTTACCCCTTCGTTCTTTGTGTAGTCCAGCAAGCAGAGCACTGCTTTCTCTGCAAGAGGGATGATCTTGCTTCAGGGATTTTTCTCCGGGTTAATTACTGCCGTGGGGCTGTGCCCCCACAGGCAGAGGGTGCTCAGTGCCTCTGGGCCATCCATGATCTGCATGAGCTCGGGGCTCGCTGAGCTGATCAGTGAACAGTGATCAGTGAACAGTTATCAGCTGAACAGTGGAATGTCTCTCATTTTACAGCCCCTGGTTAGAGTCGGACCGTAGATCTGTCTGCAGAAATACTTTCCAGCTTGGCTTTCTCAAGATGCAAAGGCTGAAAACCATCTGCAGCAGAGCAGAGAGTTCACTTTACCCTGAAGTCTGTTCTCCCACTTCTGAGATGCATGTGCTCTTCTGTAGCTCTGACCTTTTAAGGGGCAGTGTCTGCACCTCCAATTGCTGTTGAGAGCATAAACCACCTGGCAGAGGAGAGTGTTTGTGACTCTGATGTGTAGCTTCTGCGGGCTGAGACCTTCATTCTCGAGTTCCACCCTGTGACCCCACCTCTGTGTTTCTCATTTTTCCTCCAGTCTCCTGGCTGCCTGGGGTAGAGCTGAGACAGGATTCGGTTCATCCTCCGAGTCTAGACAGCCGCCTGCCTTCTGAGCAGATTGCCTCTGGGTCCAGCCCCTCTCAGCAGTGTGGGCAGGCCCAGGTCACCTGGATGAAAGAGTGCAGAGCAGCAGAAGCCTGTAACTTTGAAAGTTCAGCTGTCAATAGCACCAGTGTCAGAAAACAAACCAAACCCTCACACAGCTCATTAGCTCAGGTGTGTTAACTTGGGCCCTCTGCCATGCCACACCTCCACTGCTGGTGACTCCTGCTGCTGAAGCCTGCCTCTGGTTGGGGCCTGCGCGCTGGGCAGAACAAACCTCTGCTGAAATCGCTGTGCAGGTTGAGCCCTGTGTGCTCTTCCTTAGCATCTCTAAAGGGTTGTGTGCGGTCACTGCTGTGCCAGGGAGCTGTGATTCCTGGCCTGTGGTTCTCTGCATGTATTGATATAGAATGGCTGTGCTTAACGAGTTCCTTCTGTGAAGTCTGTGTTCCTTGTGTTCTGCCGTGTTATCTCTGCCTTTTATCTAGAATCCTAGGGAGTGTGTTCCTTGTGTGTGTGTGTCTTGTGCATTCCAGTTCACATCTCCACCTTGGGCTATAATATCTGCATCTCTTCTGATGCAGTGAGACTTCACAGCCATTTTGGTGCTGCTCTGTTGCAGTCAGTTCCGTGTAGCTGCTGGTTTCTCTGAAGATGTCACCCAAGCTGAGAATCCAGCTAAAAGGCAATCAGCCAAGGTTGGGGAACAAAACAAAAGTCAACACTGCTCACAGGTCACAGTAGTGTTTCACTTTGCCTGCTGGCAGACTGCCGCAGGCTGTGATTCTCCTAACTTTTGCAATGTAAGACAAGTTCAAGCTTGGTCAGTTCTTAGGTGGGAGAATGCTGAGGAGAAATCAGGTGCTGCAAGGAGAGTAATGTGCTTGTTGCGGATGGAGGAGGTGGCATTCCTCTCTCTTCAAGGGCAGCCTCAATTCTTCGGTGTGATAACAGGGGATGTTGTCCTTCTGGAACTGCCATCATTCATGCACGGTGTGAAGATTGCATCCAGTTCACGCTGCAGTTTAAAACATCCCAAGGCACTGAGATCCTTATTCTGCAGGACTCCTCCAATTTCCATGTAAACAGCTTCAGTGCTGCCTCCCTAAATCTGTGTTCATATGATAGCAAGTGTTTGAGGCGCTGTGAAGGACTGTATCTGCAAGAGGAGGGGAGTGATCTGAAGTTTTACTGAAGTGCTGGTGATAAATGGTAACTTAGAATACAAGGTTTTAGCTTGAGCCAATATGAAAGTGGTTTTACTTTGCATTTGCGGTGGGTTAAAGGCACACATGGCCTTGGCTAGTGCTGCTCAATCACTTAGAGCCCTACTCTGAAAGGAGACAGCAATTTCGTTTGGCCATGATCTGTTTTTTTTCCCATGTAAATGAAATGCGTAGTGTTGCCAGTGTGCTTGGGAGGGTGGTGATCAATCTGTCTTTAATCCACACATTCAGGACTTTTCTGTATGAAGATGGTTGGGTTTTGTTTTCTTCAGTGTAGAAAACTCAGCAGAAGGAAAGTGCACTTCGCATTCAAGGTTTTCTTTCTATGAGAACAAATTCTTCATGGTTGGGCTGTGTAGTCAAAGCAGGAGGTGAGGCGAGGTCTAGCAGTAATATTTCAGCAGTGGGGTGAACATTTGGATTTTTGTAGTGTAAAGGAGCATGAGATGTACTGCTGCCTGGCCGCATCTCCAGGGCATGGATTTCAGATGCTCGTGGTGTTCCAAATGCTGTGCAGAGCACTTTGGTTCTCTGGCCTGGAATTGTTGGGTACCAAGGCTTTGCTTGGGATTGCTGATTCTTCTTTGTTGCATTTAGAGTTGATATGACTGTACAGACTCATACCAAGTGCTTCTGATGATATTTTAGCATTTCTTTTAAAATCTAAAATGAAAAAGAACTTAATGAGCTGCCTAATCTGCGCAGTTCTTACTGTGCTCTTCTTATGGAACTGGATTTTTATTGTCACTATTAATTAATGTGATCTTCCCCTTATACTGCTGAAGGTAAGACAGTATGCACTTGGACCAAGGAGGAGAATGGCATAAGCAATGCCGGACGGTTCAGCTGTACTATGTGCTGTATGCACTAGTTGCACAATTTTTTTGCCTTGGTCTAGAACGACAGCATTGCTTGGGCGTTGGGCAAGAGCTGATTTTTAAGGGCCTTCCCGCTTGATGCAACCTCCGGTCCATGCCCGGCTGTCTGTGTGTTGCAAGGGAAGATGTTGGCACTTGGGAGCAGATTCCTGCTAGCTGAATGGGGATTTGGAGAGTCTTATGGCACCTACATGTGGAATTTACGTACCCTGCCAAACTGCTTCATTGTTTCCCCACAGATGAGAGCTGTGTGTTGGCAGAATGCATGCTGGAGTTGCACTGTTGTCTGCATGTGTCTCTGTGCTTCCACACATAAAGCAGTCAAACTGTTGGATCTTAAACTTGCTTCCTTTGTGCCTCTCAATTTATGTAAACAAGACTGAAGGGAAGTCTGAATGTGCATTTTTGCAGATGTTCTGGACCAGACAACCTGTTTTGCTTTCCTCTGAAAATACACAATGACCATGAAGACAGTGCAGCTTTAATTGTGGTTCCTGCGCTGAGAGGCAGTTCTGTTTCCTTTGAAGGAGATTGGGCTTCTGCTGCTGGAGCAGAAGATCTTGAGATCTTTCTGCCCTGGAGCATGCAGTAGGTCTGTGTACAGCAGAACTTCAGGGGTTTGGATAGTTTTACCTCATTCATGTTTTCAAGCATAGCTGCCTGCCTGTAAGACCTGCACACTTGGGACAGTTCTCCCTTTTATAATCATTGTTTGATGTGGTTATTGCAGTAAAGCAGTGGAAATTGACAGGAGAACTTTGCACCTTCTCTCACTCTCTTATTCTCAGCTGGGGAATCCTGTAGAGGGAAAGAGGAGCAGAGACATGGGTAGGGAGTCTCCCGGAGAAGAGGCAGAGTTTCTCTCCCTTTCCACAAGGACAAGAGGACAAGGCAATGAGAGAAAAAGGATTTGCTTTGGAACTTTGATAGTCACTGCTTTACCAAGCACAGCTCAGTTTTTTTTTTTTTTTTTGTCTATTTAAAGAGAGGGCTTACCTTAGAACTGATAAAAATTTTTAGAACCGGTAAACATTTTGGTTCAGTTTCTTGGTGTACTCTGATGTGCTTGTTTGAAAGAAAGCTGGGGTGCAAATCCATACTCTAGGTGATTTAGGGTCCTGTTACTGTGTATTTTTCTATTTTGCTTTTACATTAACTGGACAAATGGAAAATAATGAAGAGGGGAAATGAACCAGGCTACCTGGTTCAATAAGAATGTCAGTTTGCCCGCATCAATGTAATAGGCAGAGCTCATGCCATTTGGCTAAATAAATTAGTGCTTTTTGCAGCATTGTGGTTGTCCAGAGTGCTTTAAAAGTGAAGACGACGTCACAGCTCAGCAGCTGCAGGCTTGCATGTCCTGGTGATTTTGGAGCAGAAGAGAGCTTGCCCAGTTTCTGATGGGAAATGGTCTTTATGCCCAAGCATCGTCTGTACGGAGGTCAGCTGGTTTGATCAATGCCTGTGCAAGCCAAGCAATACGCACTGAGCAGTACCCAGCGAAGCTCAGATCTGCTCACGTGTTGGTGGTGAAGGAGGTGAAGGATGGTCGGTGTGCCACCTGCATGGTAGAAGTCTGAAGCGCTGTAGCACAGCTGCATAATGCTATGCATTTAACTTGTCTGCAGAATTGTTATTAGCAATATCAATCAAAAACTTTTTTGAAGGGTGTCATTGTCTGCTGTCTGCTAAAACCTGTCTGAGGTTTTAGCAAAACTCATTGTCATGGCACTTAGTGTTTGTTGTTTTTTTTTTTTCCTTGAAGTTTTCACTAGCAGCCGAGAAATTTACATTCCTTTGTGAGTTTCTCTGATGTTGCAGCATTTCCAGATAGGTTCTTTTAAATATAAGTGGAAAGGGAAGCAATCTTAGTGGTCAAAATCAATGAGTTTATCTAGGAACAAGTTTCATTTCAGCCAGATACCAGAAGTCCTCGTATTTATTTGATCTCTTACTTCTCAGCTTTATTCCTCAGCCCTAAATGTTGCAGTTCAATACATTTTGTCCATTGCTCATTAGATAAATACAGATGTGAAACTGGTCTGCTGCCGAGGACCTGCTCTGTTGAAGAGGCAGCCGTGGGAGATGGAGGAGAATTTCTGCTTTTCAGTTTGCTCATGTTCTCTTACAGGAGCCACATGCTGGCTTTGTTTATACTCAGGAAAATAAACCAATGTGTGACCCTTTCTCTCTTAATAGTCTGTATTTAACACTGGTTACAAGTATTTTGGTGCTTTACGAATACACTTGCATGCTTTGATCTCTTTCTCAAAGGACAGATGCCTCAGGAGGAAATGCAGCCCCATCTGCAACGTCCCAAACAAAATCAAACAGCCTCTTAGTGCGAGAAACAGAGCAGCACTTCAGCTAACTTTAGGAAGTGTAAATGGCTTGTACAAGTCAGTGTAGTGTGCAGTCACCCTGGCTAGTGACCTGTCCTTTTAGTGATCTCACGTCTGTTTGTTTTCCATGTCTTGTGAAACTCAAATGCTGAGCCAAAGCATTAGTTCAGCGTGGAGCTGGATGGGTTGTGTCACATCTTGGCATCAGGCAGTCGCTGATGCAGGGCCTATCCTATGCTTGACTTCGGTTAGCAGGGTGAGGCCATGAAATAATGTGGCCCAGGGCTCCGATTGAGCAAACAGGGAATCAGACTGTGCTAGCGAGATCTGCTGTTTCTGTCCCTGCGGAAGAAGTTGGTGTTCTGGCACCCCCCGGTAGGGTCAGTAACTAAAGCTGGCTTCTGCAGGAGGCTCTGTGCCCAAGATGAAAATGGGCACTGCCAGTTCACCGAATGGACCAAGTTCTGCCCACAGCCTGGCTTCCTACAGGGGCTAATCAGCCCTAATCCTAAAAACCAGCCAAGCACTGCCTTTGTGCATACCGGGAGAACGTCCCACCCCAGTCACGCGTCACCTTCCAAAGCACACATTCTCCCAGTGCCATGGCACACTTGGCCACTGCTGGCACTTTGCATGAGAGTTGGTGGCGTGCGGGAAGGAGGCTGGTGTGGGGCACGTGCGTGCCGTCACTGACCTTTGCCTGCCAACTGTTCAGGGCCTGGAACAAGCCATGGGTTGGGATGAGGGAAGGCTTCCGCATGGACTTGAGCAGCCCTCAATGGCCTGGGGAGCCATTCTCAGTGCACTTCTCTGTAGAGAGGTTGGCACACAGCTGGCACGTGGCATGGTGGCTCTGAACTGACACTGCCGATGGCTGTGCCACACTGAGGAAGTTGTGTGCCAGTCACGCTGGGGATGCTGTTGGGTGTACTGGTCTGGCATATACAGTATGCACAAATGGAGTGTGATTCTTGCGCGTGGGTGGGTTTGGGCTATGACTCCTGCTGAGAGGTGGCTTCCACTTTTGAGTAAGTTGGGGACAAACGGATACTTGAGAGCCAGTATTAGTAGTGCTTGTGTGGGTGAGGCTGTCCTGGGAGTGTCCTGCTCTTATTGTGGCTCTGGGAAGGTGACTGAGTTCCACATCCTCAAGACAGACTTTTTTTCCCAGTGTTTGACTCGATGTCAGTTAGTTGTGCTCCTCACCAACACAAAAGACATTGTTCTGCTTTCTCTGTGAGGCCTACATACCACCAGAGAGAGGCAGTACAAAGCTTGGTTAGAACAGTTCATGCTGTTTGCTTTTCTGTTGCGAACCTTTGAAGTTCTGCCGCCTTCACCAGTTCAAGAGCTGGCATGCAATGTACTTCTGTTTGTCTAGGTGTGCTGGCACAGGTAGGGCCCAGTGGTCATCACCAGCAGACTGAATTATTTGTATGCAATAGAAGCATTGCATGAAAAATGTGCTTCTGGCTGGTATGTACATGAAGGTTGACACAGGTTCCTTGGAAGAAATCACTACTTTTGATTTATTTTTATTTTTTATTTTTTCTCTGTATTTAGGGAGTCAATCCCTTACTTACATGCTTTAAAAATAAGGGATAAAAATTAGCAGTTCTAAAACTAATACTTTCATTCTTCCTGTATGCTTTGCCATAGCAGTTCTCTAGTGATGGCATGGCACAGTACCCACAAACAGTAGCTCACAGTTAAGCCCTCTCAAACAGAAAATTACACCAGGAAATCCATAAACAATGAGAACAGCAAGGGTCCGGCTATGCTACTGTGAGGAATTACGTGGTGCCTGGAGCTGATCACCTTTTGTTCCTTCTGCTGTTCATGCCTCTGTCTCAGTTCCCGCGGTGCTTTCTGAGAAGTCATTTTACACAAAATTATGTACTCTTTAATCTTCAGAGTGCGCTCAAAGCAAAAGATTCCCCCCTACTCCAGAAGGGTGCCAGCAGTTGGCTAAGGCACCCCGACCCATGGTGACGTGAGGTGACTGGACAGGGCTGGGGTGGAACAAATGGCCGGTTCTGCACTGAGCTTCCTGCCTTGCTGGATCCTCACAAATTGCATTGGGCTAACGCTGTTGCAGTTCCCAGGAAGTGCTGCAAGTTCCTGCTGCTTAATGTCCTCCCCTTCCCGTCTGCCATCAGGCAAACGCTGTCAGAAGCAAGGCACCCCAGAAAGGAGGATTCAATCACAGACCAGCACTTTTTTTAATACATTGCATCTCTTTATAAACAGTTTTATTGTTTCACACAACAAACGTGATTAGAAAGAGCAGATACAATATACTGCTTGATCACTTCAGGATGTGTGGTGATCGGTTCCGGTGATTCGGTTTCCTTCTGAAGTTCTGGAGCGTGGCACAGAGCACCACTGCGGAGCAGGTGGGTGACGCGGGCGCACGTACGGCTGGGGCAGCGGAATTGTCTTCACCTCCGTCATCCAGACCGAGAACAGTGAAGGCAAGGAGCTGGTTCTGATTTACGGAATAAGTTTGATTTGGGTCCGCTTGACCCCTGGTTTCCACGTCAATCAACTCTGTCTGTTTCAGTTGCTGCAACAGCTGAGATAGTTTGCATGAAGTCTGATGTAAAGGAACCAAACAAACAGAGGATCTACCACGTGCTGGTAATTTCGAATCAGTGTGACAGATCTTCAGGATTACTTGGCAAATGACTGATAGCTTTATATTTTATCTACAGAATAACAACACAGGATAGCAACAGAAGAAATAATTAAGGCCAGCGCAGAAAAAAAAGTAATCCTTGGATGCTTGATCTATAGGGGTGTTGGGTACCTACAGGGGTGCTACTAAACACTGCCTGTGTGTCTCTTGTGACTGTAGCATCAAACCAGCTGTAATTCTTGTATTGACAGAGTCCACAGAGAAAGTTAAGAGCACTGAGGAAGGGTTTTACACTAGAGATACAGCTCTGTCTTAGTGTATGAAGACAGCTCCAGGAATTTTGTATAGTAAACAGCAGCAGTTATTTAACACTTAAAAACAACTTTCTCTGTACAGACAGAAACAGCTACTGGCAATACACACCTCAGTCAGTACCTTTAGAAGTGAGCACCTCTACTGTTCTGTTGTCTTCACACAGACTCTGAACACGACAGTTTGGGGCAGTGGGGGGTGCACCATGGGCATTGGTTGACAGGGGAGATCCTGAACAGGGAGGATGGAGCAAGCATTTGGAAGTCACAGCAAACACAGAAGGCAGGGAATAGAGAAATGAAGGTCTGCATGTGGCTAGAACAGAGGTATCCTGTAAGAAAAGCATCAAATAGCATGTATTCCCCTGCTTCCAGTAAGTTCTGAATTTAGCAGGAGTTGCTGCCTCAAACGGAGGCGAAGTATTGCCAGTAAGGTAGCAGCTGGAATAAGGTCAGCACCATCCGTCTATCTGATCCTGAATCTACACACACACACAAGCCATACACATAACCCTACACACACACATGCGTGCCTGTGCCAGTGTTCCCTGCCCCTAGCACTGTTGAAATAGCTATTGAAAAATATCTGAAACCCAGCAGCGCTCACTCTTCTGCATGCCCTCAACCTCCTTGGGTGTTTGGGGGTGGGGAGAGAATATTTGATGCAATTGCAGATAAGCATAATGGCGCTTCCAGGGCTAAGGCTGTAGTTATTGATAACATTAAACTCCAGCTACCACTGTACAGGCAAATTCAGCTACCGGTACGTGCTACGTTTCCAGAGAAGAACTGATAAAAGGCACGTGCGTGTGTTTTATCCCAGAAATAGATTTTAAATTGCCAGCTGACTTGCGTGTATTCACAGTGTTTGAAAATACCTGTTTGGAACTATGATTTTTTGGCAAGACCTGAGGCCCAAAAGTCAAAAACAGAAGGAGAAAGCAGTAAGTGAGCAGCATGACTCAAAGACTGCTATAGAATTATAGTTGCTGCTCACCTGATGAGTATTTTAACCTGTATAAACATGGAGCGTAATGAAGGAGAAACTCTGCATGCAGCCAGGATGAGGGTAACACCTCTGGCTGCTGTGCACACGTGGCAGACCAGCCAAAGGAGCATGACACATGCAAAGCTAATACATGCAGCTCTGTTAAACCATTTTTAGCTAGCCTTCATTTTAAACTCCAAGGCAGAAACAGTTGTGCTTGCCGACAGAGGCTAACTTAAAATTTAGCTTATTGCTGGAGCTCACCACCTTCAGCTCCCGCTGCTGCTGACTGTTATACGTTAGAACAGGTCTCCAGAAAGAGGTCTAGCTAAGGCTTCCAGGAATCTCACATGAATGTAGTATAGTGTAAATGCTGCAGAAGGAAAAAAATCTCTCCAGCAATAGCTTATGTTTTAGAGAATGGATCTCAAATTTAGCTGATCTAGCAAAGGGCTCAGAGATTCTCTTCTCCCTCCTCCAAGAAAGTCTTGCATTTGCTCCTTTGAAAATACAGATAAGAGTAAGGATTTCAGGAGCTAACAACGAACATTTTAGTTAGCTTTCTTAATGCAGAAGATCATGCAGACCTTCCTTTCAGAAGTTAAAATGCCATGGTTTTTTGTTTAGTTGTGAAGGACTGCTACTTTACTTCAAACAGACCCCGAACACATTAAGAGGCATAAAAAAAATAACATTTTAAACATTCTGAGAACCCAGAAGAGATGTCCTTCTGGTGCTGCATCTCAGATACTGAGGATGATTTCTCTTTGCACTTTGCTTTCAGAGATACCAACATTTTTCGTTTTAAACCTTGAATTGTTTTGTGCTCTAGTTAGAGCATGGTCACCCTCCTCTCTGAACACAGCTGTAAGAGGGAAGGAAAGAGTCTTCTGTAGCTCAGGAAGGAACAGAAGGGACTAAGCAACCAGGAAACAGCGGGCACCATCTTCTGTCCTCTTGTATAAAGGGAGAGCCAGATGGGAGCAGGCCTCTAGCATTTTATTCTCCTCACTTACAGTCCCTGCCCCGTGCCACTGATTACTGTCACACAGCATCCTATTGCATGGGAATAGATTTGCACAACCCTTGCAGAAGGGAATGTTCTGCTCACGGTTAAACCACTGCCATCAGCACCTGCTACCATCTGGAGGACGAAACTCAATTTTGTTAGAGGATGCAGCCACCTTTAATAACTATATATAATTTCAGTAATCCTTTCCTAAAGCTTCAGAGGCAGGTACTGAATTTGAAATTGTTTACTGTTAACCTTATAAGTAAGTTCTGCCTCTTTTTCTTTCAAAGAAAATAGCAGCATATCGCAAATTAAGAAGGTCCTGTAGCAAAACATGCCGTTACTACTAAATAATCTATCAAAACATGTTTTATGTTTTCTAATTCCAACAGTCCTGTTTCGTTGCTTTGCATATAATGTTTGTCTGCATGAATTCCAGCATACTCTACACAGGTATATCCAGAAAGATAAAGCGAGATAGCTGTCTGCAGTACCGAGTCAAGAAGGCTGGTACTGTTTGGCAAGATTTTGCCTCTACCACTGTGTGCTCTGAGCTGACTTGAGGAGGACAGTGGCTGTGATCAGTAAGCACCTGTCCATATGCAGCCTCTGCCTCCTGCTTTCACACCTTTCCTCCTGACTCAGCTTCAGATTGGAAGATGAGGCATACAGAGCAGGGTTATGGGAAGGGCTATATGAATAATGTTACAACAGACCTATGATTCGAGCTATGGTTGTTGTTTTTTTCCCTCTTCAAACAAAGGTTTGAGAAACAGCCTAACATCCAGAACAAGTAAATCATGTCTCCGTTAAGTTTCGGCTAATTGACAAGACAGCCTGTCGCTGCAGTACAACACACAAGGAGGTGGTCACTTCTGCAGCCCAACATCCAGATCTCAGTCTGTCTGAACTAACGTGCAGGGGCCTAGCAGAAGGAGCAAAGCTGACGCTTTCTTCTCTGTGGTGAGTACTCAAAATCCAAGAGCAACACTGAAGCAGAACTTCTTCCAAATGCCCAGCTGCACATGCTGACTGCCTCAGTGAAAGGAAAAATGATTGAAAGTTGGGGAGACAGAAAAATATCTCCTTGTAACTGCCGTCTTTGACAACTGTTATTTAAGAGTGGCTCTTTCCACCTGCTGTTTTTGAGAAGTTTAATGTTATTCACTGTTTCTTCCAGCGTGGTCCTTTGTGTAAGGTTTGCACAGAGCTTAAGATTCTGCACTGACGACACCAGAACGGTATCTCTATACAGCAGCTCCTGCCACTGCAGCTTCTGTGATGCTTATATCACTTTTGTTTCATGAGCAGAATCATAATTAGGTACTTAAGTGATGAAATATCCGGTGCCAATAAATACAGTTCATTTTAAATAGCCTTGTCTAAAATGTTTCCATTTGTTTTCTACGTTTAGAAGTACCCAGGAGCATACAAAATTATTTCCAGCACAAATTGGCTATGTGGCATTGTGACATTAAGGGATTACTTCAATTAGACCTCCTCTGTGCTGTTCCACGGAGGACTGTCAATTGCAGTAACTACAGCATGGCAGAGAATGGCAGTTCATTTGCTGGGGCACGTAACCACGCATCACATGTGCAAGGAGCATGGGCGCTGCCACTATCCCCCTGATGCAGTTCTTAAGGCTCTGCTATAAAGCCAGTACCTTTAATGACACCATGAAGAGCAGTTTTCTTCCTT
>VXAV01011565.1:770694-800351 GCA_013399715.1 Alectura lathami
TAAAAAAAAAAAAAAAAAAAAAAAAAAAAAGTACTTTTACCCCCTAGAGACTTTTGCACAAGTTTTAGCATAGCCACAGAATGCACTGCAATGACTGCAGCATGAGCTGACCAACACAGTGAGTACAAGTTAAATATCAACAGGATCTTGTAGTCAAGAGCCCAAGGGATTCCTGATGTTCCAAAAGAAGAAAGGTTCAAAACTTGCGTGGCTATCTAGTACCTTCCATGGAGCAGATAAAAAGTAGTTAGCGTTACTTCTGGGCTGCTGCAGTTGCACCAGGGCTCTTTCAGGGTGCACTACTGAAGAGCAGCCCAAGTTCTCTCACTTGACAGGTGAACAAAGACACTGAACAGCTTCAAACCAGCAGCCAGGTGTAACTAAGGACAGTCTCCAGTGCACCAGCCTTTCTGGGTAAGTCTTACTTTTCCTCAAAGCCTCGGCTTGCGCCCAGCTATAGGTTTGAAACTTGAAAAGACGAAGAGCTGTATTACACAACTTACCTTTACCATAGCACAGCCACGTTGTTCAAGGATCACAGCTTTGTAACTGAAAGTACTGCGTTAATTTGAGAGGCAATAACAGGTGTACGTGTCCCATGAATGAGGCACAATTTCAATTCCAAACAATTCCAAATTTAAATCATCACCTTGCAGTTCTCTCTTCTCCAATACATTCCATCGTTTGCTGGCTTCGTGTTTCTAGTTTGTAAATGATTAAGAAACTATAGCTCTTCCATTACTAGAACTATAGCCCATCCAGTTCGAATACAGCTGCTGCAGGTGCAGAAGTTGTCCAAATGCACGGAAGAACATTTGGGACATTTTCAAACTTCCATGCCAACGGTACAGCGCACAGTGTGCATCTGACTTGCATAACAGCAAGAGCAACCTGCTCGTTTGGTTGCTGCCTCTAGGCTCAACATTAAACTGACCAATACTCAGGCTACAGTAGCTTTAACTAGATTTGCTTAAAAAATAAATCACCAAACTTGAATGCAGCAAACATACAATCCTCCCCTTTCCAACGGGCAGAAAGCACACTTTGCCTTCCACCAGTTGTAAATTCAGCTCTAAGTTACGGGCCTGGTGTCGGTATTTTCCCCGTTCATATTTCTTACATGCACTTACAGCAGAAGTGGTGCAAAATAGCAAGACCTGTTGGAATAGGCAGAAAGGAATTCAAACTTTAATCTGATTGGTTTAATTTTTTTTTTAGCAGGAGGAAAAAGAATAAAGTTACAAGATTCTTTTAATATCTTCACAATGTTAAACTAAAACTGAGCTCTAGGCTACATGTGTAAGTAAATCTAGAACACAAAAGGGTTAAATAAGATCTTCTTTTAAGATACAAGAACTTAAGCTTTCTTTACGTTTAACAAACTTCACAGAACAGATACTGCAAAGGAACAACCCCGTCCCCAACTCTTTGTTTAAAGTGAACATTGTCCATCATTCACATGAACTTTAAGTAGTGTTCTCGCAAGAGCCACCTTGAAACCATCTGTGCACTTGTAACGAGTTTAAAGAGAACATTAAGGAGGAACAGAATAGCATCTTCAGTATTAATGCAGAGAAGTCTTGTGTATCGTTCAGAATGCCCATCAAACGCTACGGGTAGGATTTTGTAGGAAAAGAAAGTGCGTATCGCGGCAGCAGCTGAAATCCATGCTTTTATAAATTCTTCACGGCAAAGGCAAATCATATCCTTGGATAGTCCCTTTCACCAGGACCCCTTCCTGAAAACGCAGCACATTACAGAAGACTTTGCTGCTGGCTTCATATTCTTGAATAATAACAACAACAAAAAGAAATCGCTTGCCTTTTGGATGGCGTGCGTTTTGTGGTGATGGGACACTTCTGACCTGCGTCATGGCTACTTTATGCTAATACAGTCAGATGCTGAATGTGTGTGTGGAGATGGCTGTTTTACTTATTTTTTGAAAATTAGTTGTCTCCTGGTTAAATGCTTCTACCAGAGTAACAGGATGATTTGGCCTACAAGGAGTTAGTTACCTGTAACAAGTGGAATGCAGGATGACTCATACAAGCTTTCTCCCCAAACAGGGGTTTCTCAAGTGGCATTACTTCACCTCTCTGATGTCTTCTGTCTGCCCAGAATGAGACAAAATCCTTCCCTCCCTCAGGTTCCCTTAGACATTTCCCTGATTGTTACCTTTCACTTGGGATTAAGCTGGGACACATCAGTACAAATCCTTTTTACTTGCATAAACCCTGTGTGCAGCAGGAGGCATGCTGAGTGTTACTTTTGCTTTTTTGTTCACCAACTGAGGAGACCGGTGCAATTCAGCTCAGCTCAGCGACACACTGTAATACAGAACCATAGGCCTGAACAGCCACAACATTCTCCTCCACGCAGTGCTTTCACACTCACTTGCTACACTTGCTTTGCAATAGATGCGGGCAGAGATCTCCATGAGAGCGTTCAGCTGCATAGGAACAGGGCTGGCGGAGCCCATCTGACCATCCCATTGACACTCTGGAAGTGAGGGACACCAACTCAATCTGACACAGGGTGTTTCACTGGTTGTTCCCCAATACTGTTACTGAATTCCGTTTGCTACAAAATGTCCTTTTTTCCCCCAATATATAAGTCTAGCTACAGAAAGTCAGTCTGTAGAATCCAGCCATGGCTACTGTGCTGTGAATTAGCCTTATTTGATCAATTATCAGATACCTGCACTTAGCAAAAGGCAAACAAGAGCCAATCAGGTTTCGGCCGGTGGGAATGGCTGCACTGCTCAGTGTCTGTGGAATCTTCACACGACTCTTAGAATCTCTGTGGATGCCATGTAAAATGTATGCACCATTTACTGCTCTGGGATGGAGTTGGCTTTAAAGTGAGATAATAATTTAACTGAGAAGGAAAAAAAAAAAAAACAACCAAACAAACAAAAACCCCTGATAGGTTCCTTATAGTAAGATATAAAAATTTTTCATAAGAATCTCTGTCCCCCGTTCTTTTTGGCTTCCTGGGAAGAACCAGAAAGGTGTTCCTACCCCACCAGAATCCCTGATGCTGGTGACACTGCCTAACTCAAAAGCCACACGCAATGAAGGCACGAGTGACCAGTCAGGTCTTCTGGGCTTAGGCAGCTGCGCTTGCTGCTCCTGGTAGTATTTCACCTCCTCAGGATTAACCAGAAGTGAAGAGGTGAAAGGCTGCACATTGAACAGTTTGTCTGAAAGCCATGTGCATAGCAAACTTTTACACCAGCTTCTATACAACTATTTGTTTTAACTCTGCAGCTGGAAAGTTTCCAGCGTAAGGCTTTTAGAGTGACTCCAGCAATAACAGAAGCCTTTGGATTTTTCTTGTTTTGTGTAAATCCACTAGCCATGCTCAAAAATAATATTTCTTCATGTTTTAATTTTTAATACGGTGGCTAGCAGGCACCTTAGTAACCAGCCAGAAATCAATTTCAACGACCATCATCCCCTAAACTACAGTACCAGGACGGTTGGCTAAAGAAAGGAAACTGATTGGCTGTAGTCTGAAACTTGCCTAGTACAAGGTGTCTGGCTGACTTTGTCCTAAATAAGGCTAACATTAGTGAACTAAGAGAACAGCATTTGGTTGCAGTCTTGCACTCAGGAACATCCCTCGCCGATGCGTTGGCAAGATCTTCCTACTTTCCGATCCAGTTTCACCATTTTCATAATGGCTTCCTCACGCCCACGGCCCATGTGGTCAAACGTGCAGTCATGTTGTTCAGGCAGGCGATGTAACATACAGAACACATAACCTGCCACGGGAAGGGAGAGCAAAAAAAGTAAAGTTAAGGACTCGATTAAAGTGGCAGAATCTTACCTAAATCCAAAGGGAACTATTGCCCACCGAGAGATTACTCAGTTCTCAAAAATCAGTGCTGGCTTTTTTTTTTTTTTTTTTTTTCCCCACTTGCTTTCCTTACAGGGCATTAATAAATGTCTGATCTTTTACCGCCGTTCTTGCATATTTATCAACACAGTATCAAAGCTCAAGTCACAGTAGTGACTTTGCCATCTTACAGGAGAAGCCCCCCAAATAGTCTAAACTAGGCATGCCCCGGTGGTAACAAAGCCGATGTTTTAACAAAGCACTCATCACCTTCTCTGAACCCCTTCCCGCCTGACGTCAAGCTGGCTGTCAGTTGGGAAATCCATGCCCACAGCAGCCCCAGCTGAGCTCCCGAACTGCCAGCAGCCAACCTGGCAGCACCCGAGGAGGAGGTCACTTGATTCTCTCTTACAGAAAGCAAGGACTGAAGGCTTCCCTTCTTTATTTCTTGAGATAAGACTTCAAATTACCGAACAAATGCCCACTGCAGTCACAAGAATATGTAAACACCTGACAGAACAGCCAAAAAACCAATCAAGTCCATGGGGTTATTTGCAATGGCTGTGACAGAAGCAGATGCAGGAAATCCTGCAGACACGGACTGGGCTGAAGTCATTTCAGTTCCCGCTAGGTACAGACAGGTTTTAAATCCCGATGGCTTTCACAGATGCTGTCCACATGGTTAACAACTGCAGGCAGGAATGCTATCTCGTGTGATCTAGAAGAGATACTGAGCATGTACACACTCTTCTCCACAGTTTCAACAAGTGCCCTTTCTGCAAGTGCGATAAATGCAATAAAGAAATACATTTACAAGATGATTTAGCACTTTTGAACATGATCTTTCTATTGCACCATCTCTTCATCTTCTACAAAGCCTTCTGCTTTTGTAGGCCGGCATAACTTCACGGCATTGCCTTCTATTTTGCTCTCCCCAAGAAAACCCAATCAATTCTGTCCTTTGTCATCTCTCTACCAAACACCATTTAGTTCTTCTTACAGCAACTGTTTTCATACAGGAGAAGCTGTACGGTACACTGCATTCATTCCAGATGAAACACACTGTGTATTTCTTTCTGTTCGCCAAATACTGCCTAATTTTTGAACAGAACTTCACTAATTGTCCACACAGGATGACAGGTGATTTTCATTTTTTAATCCTGCTGATTTACAGTCTGTGGGAAAAGCATTTCTAATTGCAGCAACTAAAAGATCTAAACCTGTTGTTCCCCTATCTATTTAAGTACGAATTGCTAGCTAGGACTGATAATGTCTAAGAAATGAAAGAACACCCAAGCAATCTGAACACCGCTACGGACAGGTTTGCATATATTAGCCATTCTTACTGATTCTTTTCAAAATAGCAGCAGGAATCTTCTAAAGTCTCACTTCCCAGAACTTTAGTCCCATTACTCCAAATGCCTAAACCACTTTAAAGATTGGAAGATTTTTTTTTTTTTTTTTTTTTTAAAGGTTTTATGTAGAATTCAAAGGAGCTGAATACCCTTACAGGCAGCTAGTTGGGTAACACTGGTTTGGAACAGTTCTTCATTAGTTCAGAGCGGATTTCTTCAATTAAGTTACCACTGCTGTATTCACTGCTTGCGTCTGCTCTGGCCTCAACATCAGAGGGGACGTCTGCAGTCTGCATGCGCACTAATGCTTGATCTGGCCTGGGTACCACTGGCTTCTAGAACAGTTCGGCTGTTAACCTGTGTGCACTGGGACAGGCGGCCAATATATTTGCTTCTGTTTTGATCCTTAAAACCACCCCAGATTCAGAGATGAAACTTTGTCTCCTGAAAGTCTGCTTTCCATGGTTCTAAAGCAGAGCTGGATTAACGAGCTCCTGTGGTATGTTTACTGTTCAGTTGATTACTGGAAGATATCAAATACAGGTTGTTTCCTTTCAAGGATTTTACTGCAGAAATGCTTCTTTCAGCACACCATAGTTAAAAGGCAAAATAAATAAACTTTCTGCTAGGGAAAAGAGCATTGGAAATAGGAATCCATCTTCCAACTAAAGTCAGTTTACTGAAGTCATCAAGCAGAAGCATGCCAGACTTGCACTCCAAGCACAGAGGTGTCCACCTCACAAGTGCAGTAACATATCTCAAAGCACTGCAGCTGTTCTCTAATGTTAGAAGTAACCTACAACTCACCTACTCCTCAGGCCTCTAATGCAAACATCCTGGAAAAACATCACTTAGTGCATCAAAACCTTTGAGCTCCTTTTGGTAACCCAGAAACTACTTCACAACTGATCATCTAAATTCACTTCTGTTTCAGCACCAGAACACCAACGGCTAAATGCCGTGAGCATACCAAGGCTCTGTCTTACTTGTACCCATACAGGTTGAGTCTTTTACATAGGACACACTAAGAAACATCATTCAAACAAGTCTAAGATCGCACACAAGCAACCGTGAAGTTGTTTTCATCATTCCTGATGAAACTGCCAAGAGAAAGCAACGTGAAAGACCACAATCATCTTCTGTATCCAAGACCAGCAAGTACAGCAGATGCACTTCGTTGTGTGTGATCACGACGAATGACTGCATTTTCCTCATTCTTACATTCCCGAGTACTGACTAGACTGGAGTATGGAACGATGGTGAGAAAAATATTCACATTAAAACCTGAATTTAATTCTCAACTTTGTCTTCAAATCCTGCAAACAGTAAGCTGCTAACATATCAGCAAGATGCGTGAAGCATCAGAAATTGTTTGATTTAATGGCGTAATAATCCACAACACAAAAGCCAGATTGGACTTTTGGAGGGTCCCTGATTTTTCTTAATCTCATTGAGGAAACATTCAAAAAACTGCTAAAGGAAAACTGATTTTGTCTTGTTTGTGAGCATGTTTTGAAAAGTGGTGGAAGTGCCAAGTAAGAGTATTAAATATTTATACAGCTTACGTATTTACATAGTGGCTTAAAAGCATTTAACAGTGCCCCCACTTGAAAGATCTTGCTGTGTATTACTTAAGTAGTTGTGTGCATCCACAGTAACCCTTTAACAGCTGCCTGATATTCAGTGTATTCTTACTTCTGTTTTTGTAAGAGCAGCATACAGCATGCATCACATGCCTAATTTGGCAGATCCATCTGCTGAAGAATACTGAACCCCACTTATGTGGAGGTACATTTCTGCAGTTCTAAAAAAACCTAAGCCACTCAAATACAAAAATATAATTTCTGGCGTTAAAAGACCAAGTCCCAGTCTTCTTCCTTGCTCAAACCAGATATTTAGGTTTCCATTGCATCCACCGCCTGCTCTCGTACACCAGACCCCTTCCGATCTGTTGGAAGAAGCCCCCACTGGCAGGCAGAGGAGAAGAAAGTACTGCTCTACAAAACCAGAGCTGCTGAAACTTTCTGTGTGCCACAGAGTGCAAGAACAGATTTTAGCACATCTTTTAAAGGTGAACAGGGTATTACACAACCCAGCCAAACCACACACACAGGAACCAGCAGCGAAGGTGAGCTCACGCAGCGATGCACGTTGCTGCGGCGCTGCTCTGAGTAACTGGACATCGCTGCCAACAGAGAGCACAGTCATCCCCAGAACAGTGTTCATGCTTCTCCCACACCCGTTCCCGCTGGAAAGGTAGCTTAACTTGTTGCAAATTATACTAGCAAAAAAACTATTTTAAGAAGTACAGCAGGGAAATCTTTCATCTTGAAATAAGCAAGAATGCAAGAGTACAGCCATTAGCTACCAAGATATAAAGTCAAGATCCTAAAGACCTGTGCAATACCTGAGAAAAGCCTTGCTCTCTGGATTTCAGCGTAGGCCAGCTTGTTCCCCCATGGATTTTGGAGGCTGTTTGAAAAGAGCCTCCAGCAAGAGAAGGCAGTAAAGCTGTGCTGCAGCCCAGCCTAGCAAGGCTTCCAGCACAGCCTGCATGCGCTGCTATTTTGTATCACAAAAATGGTCTAGGCTGCTGAGAGCTTCCTTCTAGACAGCTCCATTCTTGCTTATACCCCAAAATCTCTGGGAGGAATGCTCTGCATTGGCAGTGCCAGCTCACATTACACAATTCAAGGAACATTCACTTTTCTTGACATTTTCTACAAAACCAAACCAAACCCAACCCCAACAAGGTTCTGGAATTAAGGCAGCTAAACTCTCCTGCTTCCCCTTCCCACCTCTGCAAAACATCATGGACTTGGATGAAGCACTACATAGTTCACAGCAACTTGGCTGGGGACCTTGCCACTCCCTCCCAAGGGAAGGGGCAGGCAGTCCCATTGTGGGGAAGTTTTTTAACCAAGTAGATGTATTTATCAGAACGCCACAAAGCGCAGCTTGAACCGTTCGTTTCTAACGTTTCCATTCCAAGAGGACATGATAGGGAATGTAAACCGCTAAGAAAAAGCTAGAAGTTTCCAAATATTAATGCGCAGTGCCTTAGAACTGCCCTCTCAAGGCATTTCAGTTCCATGTTCCTTCACAAATCTGCTATGCACCACCGGATGTTAGGGAAACAAACTGCTGCGGGGATGAATGGAAGATACTATGCAAAAGAAAGGTGACATCATCCTGACCCTGTAACAGCCACTGGACAGCTTTGGTTAAAGATTTTGCACAAATTTAGGCTCCAAGGCAAGGACTTTTTCCTTCCATGTTCAGTCACATATAACCTGTATCTGACAGTGTCTCCTGCCTGTTTTCTTGATGATCACAAGCCTGGGAAGCTGCTTTAGAGAGCACGTGAGATGCAGCTTTGCACTGTGCAGGCTCTGCCAATAAACTACCTGTTATCCCAATTTGTCCTAATTTCCAGTTTGTTTTCCTATTTATCAAACTTCTTCACTTCTACAGATAGCTGTCAAACTATTTTTTCCTACATTATATGTGACAAATTTTGAACAGGGAATTTCTATCAGTTGAGGACAGAGCATGTGCTATTTTTTCTTACTTTTATTAATGATTTTAAGAGAGATTTTATGGAAGACACTTTTCTACTTCTGGGCTTTGGAACTACAAAGAGGGTCCCCAAGAAACAAAAGTTCTCCTGTTTCTTTGAAGACAGTGTATTTGGAGAGGAAAAAAACACGGTACGGTGCTCTCCTATAGTGCTGCTTTTGAACTGGTGGATACCAACTCAGAAGCTTCTTCATGCAGAGAACTGGGGTTCTCAGGAGATGATTTCTGAACTTCAGAGAGTCCTCAGTGACTCAAAATGATCATCAGAGCAAGAGCTGCTTTGTAACCGTAATTAGCAATACTTCCTTCAAAACCACTTTATGCCAGACATCACTGACCCACACATTTCACCTTAAGGTCCCCTTCCGGCCTTTTTCGCTGGCCTCCGTTGTTTGTCCAAGCTGCAGCCCAGAGCAGCCAGGCACCAGCAGCAGCTGTGACCCCGCAAGCTGACCTACCAGGGAGCACAAATGGCAGGCTGCAGCTGCTGGGAACGTCTAGAGAACGGGATCCCAGTTCACTGCGGTGATGGATGCAACTTGATAAAGATCAGCACTGTAATTTAAGGCACATTCTTTCTCACTAGAGCTGGAAGAAGTATTTTTCTCCAAGAGACCAATAAACTTCTTGAAGCATTGAGGCTAAAAAAAGATCTAATTCAACAAGAGAATTTTCAAATACGGCATTTTGCTCCCAACAGCAGTACCAGCCAGTTAACAGCACTGGACAACTAATTCTGCAGGGGAGTTTTGTACAAAATTAGAAGGTTAAACCTTATGCGGGTGAAGAGAATTTCCTTTTCTGAATAATCATGTAACCCTGCAATGGCACATTCTGGAGGACTTAATGCCACCACTGCACTCATAAAAGGAACAGCACTGCCATGCCTGCATGCCCAAGAACACACTGTGACAACGCTGCACCTCCCTGCCACTGCTGGTGTCACAGGGTCGTACCCTGCAGGGTGTGGGAGAATGATCCAAGGGGCCGAATGGACACTGGGAGATGCGCAGAAGGCAGGCAGAACTGTGCCCAAAGGCATCTCACTGCCTGAGAGCAGAGCTATCCTAACATCACATCAGAGCCTTGTGCACAGGGTTTGACATTCCAAGAGAGAGATCAGCAGTAATACTTCTAGAGGTCTCTGTGCACCAGCCCATCCAAGCCACTATGCTCATCCCAGAAGCTGAGGATTTAATCAAGAGCCAAAGTGCACCCAGTAATGTAATTAAACCAGCAGGCAGTACTGGGTGATGTCATGTTTGTGCATCACGCTGTTTACCCAGTGAAAAGGCAAGAAGGATACAGCCACCAACAGAGAACTGGAATAAAGAAAGAAAGTTCCACACTAACATACTGCATGTGCTGTATTAATTCTTAGGCATTTTCACTTCAAATCACCACAATTCCAGGTCTGACTGTCAGCGTACTTCCTGAATTACATTATTTATGCCTTAGGTTAAATCAGCTTTCTACAGGCTGCACCACGTCGAGCCAGTCTGACAGCGGGACTGGTTGGCCGGATCCCTGGACAGAAGCAGCTCGATTGTTTCAACACCTAGGTTAAATTTACTTTAGGTCTTTTCCCCCCACTTATACCCTACTTCCAGTGTCTCAGATTACCGCTCCCGCTCCACTTAACTCTTCTGTTCACGTGCCCTCCTGCAGCCTGTGTCAAGAGCAATTCTTCTCACCAAAGGAGCACAGAGCTCCATTCAGCAGCGGCGTTTGTACCACGGAGGAACACACAGTCAGAGTGATGCACATTTCCATCTCCGCCCTGCCCTCCCTCCCATTTTTTTTTTTTTCTTTTTGAGAAGACTCACATGTCAGTTCTGCTCCTGCTTGTTCAGAATATGGCAGGATGCCCCGTGCCCCATTTATTTGCGTATTTGGGCGACTCTTCAGAAAGTCAGGAACACTTAATATCCGAGAGCACCTCTGTAGGTGAGCATCTTAATTTCAGTACACATACAGCCATCATTACCTGGATGTACTGCATTTAAAAAAACTACTTAAGAAACAACTACTTCAGAAAATACTACCCTGCAGTGATAACAATATCCATAAATAGAGTTTTCAGCTCTAGAAACTCTTCTCCAAGGCCAGAAATAAAAAGCTCTGACATGGACTGGTATCATTTTTTTCTATTTTGTGGGAAGTGCTGTACACTGATCTTTATCCCACAGCAACCTAGTTAAGAACTCTAGCAGGCAGTCTAAGAAGCAGGAGTTCTTAGAAGTTAAGAACTCTAAGAAGCAAGCAGTTCCAATACTTGGCTTTATCACTTTCTTATACTTTAGAAAGTGAATTTAAGGCCACAGATGGCATTTTCCCTTAGGTAATAATTTATTTAGTTTGTAGAGAAAAAGGCTGGAAAGGACCCTGATTTTCATGGGAAACTGACAGTTCCTTCCGATACCCCTTTGCTGCATCAGAACCAGGAGGAGAAATTGGTGGGATGTTCTGTCCCTCCACCTCCTTCCATGAAAATTTAGACCTCCACACCAAAAAAAAAAAAAAAAAAAAAATCCATTGAGCATCACTACTCCCTACCTAAGCCTTACTTCATTGGCAGCTGAACTAGCAGTAGGACCTCCTACGTCAGTGGTGTCAAAATAAAACCTCGTTTTTTTCAAAAGAGAACACACTCGTCGTATTTGAGGAAGACCTAAGAGATCACCTGACCCATTTCAGTTACACTTACTGGCTGGGAAAAGAGGAAGGTAACTACCAGGCTCCACAGACCTTACTAATCCAAGGAGCTGCCTGCTGCATGGTGGAAGGAATCAGTAACACAGCCCCCCGCAGCTGAACGAGCTGGGGAATACACTGGAACCTTTTCAGTTCATGTCCATCTCAGGACTCCTCATTACAGAGCAGACCATGAGCTCCGCTTGCAAATCTGTGGACAGCTTTTCTGAAACAGGCACTGAAGCCTTCTTCTGAGCCCTGTCCTTGGAACCCACAATACAGCACCCAGTCCGCTGCATTTGACCACTTCATTTCTGGTATTTCAGAGTACGTGCTGCTCTGAGAGATGCCTGACAGCTCCCATTCCTCACCATCTCAGTAACAGCCTTGGGATAACATCTCTGGAAACCAAAACAAAGCAAAAAATCCTTTTGACTTTGAATTCAAACTCCAAGAGTCATTTTTTCTGTTCGTTTGTTAGTATCTGCAGCATGACTGCAGTGGCTGAAGGAAAAGAACTGCTCTGGGACCAGATACCTGAGGTGCACGGAAGACACAGGCCAACAGAGGACAGCTGGACATGGTGCATTGTAAGTGATGGCAGCAGGACTTGGCAGAAGTGGCAGGATTACTGTATGCCACCAGTCCTAATAGGGTTTATTTTTCCTTTAGCACTTGTTATTGAACTGGCTGTCTCAATCTCCAGAAGCAGTGTATGTATTTAATTTTACGTTCTACCATCTAATATACGGATGGATGGTATAACAATCATGTCCTCAGGCCAATTTGGTTTGTACCAGATAAACCTTACCCATCTGGAAAGTGAATTTACCAGTACCACTAAAAATTCTTCTGCACACAGAAACATTCCACAGGAATGGAGTCATAACTTTGTATTTTACCAAGTCTGAAGAGAAGCATTATTTTCAGTGCCTGTTGGACTGTTTTGTACAAAGATCAAGCAGTTGTCAGAGCTTTTTTCTTTTTGCTTATCTATTCAAGTTTGTTTCCTTCTTCCTGTTCTTTTGAAGGTAATTTAGAAATTAACTGAGTAAATCAAATCATTCCAAATTTATTCTGGCACAATCCAAACGAGTGCCTCATCTCCTGTGTTTATGAACAAGCAGCTCTGTTACCAGAACGTGCAGCTGTTTGTCTTCCACCTGCTCTGTTGCTGCATCCCTGTGAGACCTGCTGCCTCGCTGTCTGTAACAACAGTGAAGTCTCTTCTCTGTGAGGAGATTTGGGTTCTGATGGCCAACAGAAACGCTCAGGGCTTGGCGTGAGCCTGGCCTGTCTGCTCCCCTCTTCCTCTTACCCCTCTGCTTAGCAGGAGAGCAAACAGCAATGCAGCAGCAGACACTGTTAAACAATCCCAAGAAAAATAATTCTGCCAGGATATTGTACATTTAAACAGAGCCCAATTAAAAACAGAGATGTGGAAAAACAAGCATATCAGCAAACCAGAACTTTTTATACCTACTATGTTTATGTGTATGTATATGTCTGTGTATGCATATAGGCACGTATGTATCTATATAACATGAGACAAGCTTTTGAAATAGATTAGACAATGTTTGTGGTATTTCAAAAAAACCCAAGCATTTCGGTGCTGCCCCTGCCAGGATTACAGACTTTTACTATGTTTATAAGGCATTCCCATGGTGGTTGGATCTCCTCTTGAAACATTCATGAGTAAATGCAAATTAATAAAATGTACATGTTTTTTGAATGTTGGCAACTGGCAAATTATCTTTGGAACCCCATCAGGCTAAGTCAGCAGATGGCTAAGGATGCAGGACGTTCTGTAACAGATACAAGGCCAGTTTGGTTTTGGTGTTGCTCTGGTGCAAGATAAACGTGTTCCCAAGGGGTTTCCTCCCCTGTCAAGTTTGCAGTTTGGCTCCTATGAGTGGGCTCCCTCACGATGACTGTGCACACACAAAGGAACGTGGTGCATCGATACCGGTGTGAAGGACAGTAATGTGAGATCCTGACATGCATTTTAGCTTCTCTCTCTTCTCTTTCATTTTCCTGTATGAATGAATTTGTCCCTCTAGCCAGCTGCATTATGCAACAAGTACACCTTGCACTACTGTGGCCTCTTTTCTTTCTTTTCCTTTCTTTCTTTCCCCTCCTCTCGTCTAATAAGAAGAATGCGCAATTCTCAGTGTTTGTATGCGGTAACCTTACAGGAAACATTCCACAAATTATTCTGGTACAAATTGAGTTATGAACTATTCAAGCACCTTCTGATTTTCTGTGCCACTAAGCTGCAGCGAGCGCCTCGCTGTTAAACGTGTCAGAACTAGAAACCATGTTAGCAAGGCAATCTCACCCTTTTGATCACATCTTGATGAGGCATTTCACCAACCTCTAATAACGCTTTAATATGGAATTTATCCAGTTTGCACTGAAGTCAAATCCAATGCCGTATCTCTAACAAGCCCAGCACGTTGTGTACTGCAAAGACTAAAACAGCCCCCCCCAAAAAACAGACAAAAAATAGAGATTGCTATCAGGGAAGCACACGACCAGATCAGCAACACCTCCCTGAGGCACTGCTACCAGGAGACAGATGCACCTACTTCCCAGGGCGCGTCATCTTGGCTGCTCCATCGACAACGGGACGACAGAACTAAAACCAGTCCTGTATAGGTGGGGCCTGAGCTGCTGACATCTGTTAGGATGGGGCCCACTCTGCACAAAGCTGCTGCAGAGCCCCCGCGCTGTGCTCGCTTCTCTTCACCTGCTGACTGGGATGGGCTCTAGCACAACAGACATGAAACTCCTTCAGTGAGCTCCTAGAACACCCTGGGACATCTCCTGTAATTCCAGCGCTGTTACAGACCGCTACAGACCCTTGTGTTTTGGCTTCAAAAAGCAAGGGACAGTTTTCCGTGTAAAATGCTAAGCCTCTGCCGTAAAATCAAGCAGTGTCTTCTGTGTAGACAATTTCTATGGCTTAGAATTTTACAACTCAGGATCTTTTAGTAGCAATGTGTATCTAGTCAGATAATTAGGATAAGACACAAATTCATAGTGTAATTTGCAAATAAAAACCCTGCCTTTCCCAAACAATATGATATATATTTGCTGTAATAGAATGCAACTTGACAAATACGATCTTTGTAATTCCTTGATGAAAAAGCCTGCCTACTTAAGCTAATATTAAATAAATACATTATTTCAATACAATCATTATAAATCATAAGACACTGAACTATCAAAGGTCCAACCACAACCAGAGAACATGGTTGACTGGAAAGCATGCCTGGTGTTAACTGCCATCTAGAAACATTTCAGAAGAAACTGTTTTTGTCCTAGCAGTGTTGATTTAAAGGTTACCCAGTCAGAGAGGCACAAAATGAGAATTCATTTTAAAATCTCTTTCCCGCTGAAGCTTGCAAAGTGCACCAGCAATTAACAATTCCTATCACTTCTCCCAGTTCGCTGTGTGAAAGGCTCAGAACTCGTCTTACAAATTGCTCTTTTGAAGATCAAAGGGAAGCTGAATTTGTCTGCGTGTGCTCTCGATGAGTTTGTAATTTACTGGAACTTTCAGAGGAAGGCTCGGCAGCATGCTCGTCTGACAGCTCCAGGGCATGGGATTCAGGGGAGCTCTGTGACTCTTCCCTTCCGAGTTCCTTCCTTGCCTTTAATTGGCACCTCATTAGAAATTAATGAAAATGACATCCTCTGTTCTTCCTGCTCTAGGCACAGAACACTACAAAAAGGCCCATCACAATTCATAACACATTCAATTTATATAGCAATAGCTCTTAAGCATTATTTATGAGATGTGAATTTCTTGTCAGCAGTTAATAACTTGTACAGAGTGGAAACAGAATGAAAAGAGTTCTTGCAAGTGTGTGTGTACGTGCACATGAAAATAAACAAATCTTTCTACAGCTGAAAAATGTTGAGTTTGAATTTCAAGTACCCCTACTGGAACACCCTTCTCAGAAGTAAACTGTTTTTCTTCAAGGCAAAGCCCTGCAGCACTGTCAAATCTGTCTAAAATTCCACATAGTGCCAAGGGAACAAGTTCAACAGCATCACCTCTCTCTGGACAGATCTCACAGGAGACAGTAGACCCAGGGCAGCAGCATCCCAAAGATACCAGTCTCAGGTGTAAAGCCTTACTTCTGGAGAGTAAGTCTGCTCTCTCTGCCACATTTTAAAAAGATTGTGCCCTGCTGGACAGGATGAGGCAGGTCTTACTTCATAAAGTTTAAAAAACATTACTTAGCAATGGAAGTATTTTTAAAAGAAGTTGCTTTCAACGTCAGTGCTCTTACATAGCTCCAATTTGGGGATTTAGGAAAGATTAAAGATGACTTCTGTTACTTTATACATCACATCTTCTCTCCAGTTCTCCCCAAACTTGTAAAAGTCCCCTGCTCCCAGCATTAGGGAAGATGGTTCTGTCTGTCAGTAAGGTACCTGCAGGCACCCTCGCTCATTTGGAACGTGGCAGGAGCAGATGAAGAGCACAAAGTCCTGCCTTCATAAGTCTGAGCAGAAAGCCACCCCAAACTGCCACTGGACTTCTTCAGCTTGCTAGACATCTGGACTTCAAAGTGTCCAGACACAGGGTTTCCATACAAGGATTTCAGTATTACAACCACTGATTTCATGTTTGGTGGCTTCAGAGACGCCGTGTGTTAGCTGTGCGGCAGTGCTCCAGTATTTGAAATGAAGCCTGCCTCACGCCCAAAAGAGCACGCAACAGTTATCTCCAGTGGCTGCAGACAGACAGACATTGAAGAACAGGGGGTGACAGTTTTTTCAGCTTTCTATCATTTCACTGGAGGGTACTTATTCAATATAGAATGCATTAGTTCCATCTTTGTAACCAGCCAAGCCAATCCTTTCTTTTCTCACTGCAGCTCAGATGGGCCTGCCTTCTGCCCAGAAAACGTTTTAATGCTGTGTTCTACATGTCACAGATGCAATGCAAATTGCACCTGCCTCTGTAAATCCTTTGGCAACTACCCCCTTGCTGGGACATGGTAAAGCAGCTAAAACTTCTTCAAATGCATCGGTACAAACACAGCCGAAGAGTGCAGGCATAAGCTTTCAATACATGACTGTGAAAAAAACTGAGCAGGTAAAACTACTACATGCGTTCTCACTGGGTCCAACGAGTACGTTGTGAACGGGTTAGGAACACAATTGTTGCATGAAAGAGAGAGCACCTCCTCTGGAATCCTGTCACATTTACTACTGATCCAGAAAGATTCTTTGGATGTAGTATGAAGCCCCAGAGCAGCTGGCTGCATGAGACCATCACCCACAGGTCACTTAGCTGAATGATGTCATCAACTACGGAAAAATCAGATTGGATGACACTAAGTGCATAGTGAACAACAATTCTTCCCCTCCCATCATCCCTTTAGCTGACTGTGAGAAAGAAAAACGTTTTCAATTAGATGGCTTTAATAATGATGCAACTATGAAATGCAGAATGCAGAAGCTGACCTATGTTCAAGCTCTGTAACAAACTTGTCATCTTTGTGTATTCACTGACGTGCTTTGTGTTTCTTCTGCCAAGTGAGCATGATGCTCTCCCACCTTATGGGGACTTCTGAAGTTAAATTCATTAATATCTAAGACCCCTTGAGACAAGACAGTGCATCAGGGCTGAAGTGTTAAAGGGGAAATGAGACAGTCAGGGACTAATTACAACTTTTTGCCACCAGTGGAAGATGCAGCTTCTGTTTAAAATACCTTTGAAAGATACAGACTCAAGTGTTCTCTGTGCTTCCACCTCTGTACGGCTCCGAGCACCACCGTGGTGCAAGCCGGCCGTTACTGACAGACAGTACTCACCACAGCGACATGATCCCAGTTCCTGCTGTACTAGCTCCAGTTTTGTTTGGCACTGGAAGCACCGGCGTCTACTCTTCTGTTTGGACCGACTGGTTTCTTCAGGCCTGTCGTTACTGTCATCCAGTAGCCGTGGCCGTTTCACAGGAGAAGCCTCACTCTCCGACTGTGAATCTGTTGTATTCACAACAAATATTTTAGGAAAAACATTAGAACTTCCTTGCTGAGGCATCCCTTTGGGCAGACTGAAGGTTTATTGCTTTCAGGTGGGTCAACACCAGGCAGCTTGATACTTCCCACTCTACCGTATACATACATTTTCTTAACAATCACAATCAAGTAAGAGACAAGTTATCTTTGTTCCCTGTAAGAACCTCTCCCTGCTGACAATACTGAACAGAAAGTGAACTGACTGCTTCCTCCCCCAGCCGGGTTGTACACAGAGGCACGTAGAGTGCACACCATCCTACGCAACTGCAGGCTTCATTTGTAATCTCGTTTAGTTTCTCCTGCCTGCCTCCCTTCTCCGTACACAAACCAAATGAACAGGGCAGCTGACGAAAAGGAATCCAAAACAGATTCGACCTAGTTCCTCCCTGGGCAGGAGGAAGATTTTTAAGGCACAGTGTGTAAACCGTCTCTATGACTGAAGACATTACACAGAAGCACCATGCTGTGCTTCCCTCTCCTTCCACACGGATAACAATTTAAATGTAAATTAGCATACAGCAGCAACACAAACTAAGCTCAACCTGTACAAGCCTGCTGTAAATCCAAAGTGCTCTGCCATTTGAAAGAATTAGTCAGAGTGCCAGAGTACCACCTGCATTAACAACTTCACCTACACAAATTTCTGCTTGGAAGAAAATAGTCTGTGGAAAACATACTTCTTTCACAAGATGCAAATCAAGACGTGCTGCTTTAGTTAAGAACAAGCAGATCAGTGAGCCATGCTGGATTTTTTTTGTTGTGGGTCAGAGCTGCCACACCAGTGCTATAGGAAAGTTCAAGGTAAGTTGCTACCATGCTCCCCTTTAACCTATGAAAGGCTCTTTAAAAAACAAGTTTCCTGAAGAAGTCTAGGAAAGTGTTTACTTCAGGCAACATTGTGCTTTTAATTTATTATTATTATTATTTTTAATAATGGAGAGTATTTTGGTTGAGGCTTTAGAGCAGTGAATAAAGTGTGCATTCCTGACTAGAACCTGCAGTGCCCAGCCTTATTTCTGTGGCCCTTGGAGGCAGCGGATTCCAGCAGATCTGCTGCTCTGCAGTCTGAGTCAGGTCAGTCAAACAGGCATCTTCCTTCTCAAGGCTGCGTGTTGCTGAATCAAATCTATATTTCTTTTTAATACCAACTGAGAACAATTTAAATCCCAGATCTACTAAAAAATACATTGTTCATAGTAGCGTTGCAAGGAGACTGACTGTGGAAAGCCATTACTGCAATGAGTCAGTAAGACAGTGATCAAGGGAAAAAAAAAATTAGTTCATTTAAACTCATTTTTAAAGGACAAATAACAAGATAACTATATCTTTCTGGCAGGGCTCTAGCCTATCAAACATCTTTCTGCCTTCATTTTAAATTTCTGTTGCGCAATGTCCTTTGCACACGGAGAACACATCTACTTGTTGTTAGCTGTCCTGGCTTATCCAGGAAAAAATTTCAGAATTTTAGGTACTTTCTTTAAGGCTAACTCGAATACCGTATGTAAAGTATGTTCCAACGCAGGAGCTGAACAAGGCAGGTAGCACTCTGCAGAGATAACTGCTGTGGCTACACCACTGCCTGTATCTTCGGCATTTCAAGGATTTCATCTGATCCTCTGCTTAACCCCCACCAGGCCTTGCCCTACCAAACACCTGACCTGTAGGACTAAGAACTCCTGCTAGCCCCTCCCTCTCCAGGGTGCGCTCCAGTAACCTTCCCTGGTTCCTCACATGCAGTAGGAAACTTTCCCTAGCCGCGTTTCAGGTCTCAGTGTTTTTACAGTTGTTGGACTCCGGTATCACACCCGTTATAAATATGCAGCTTGCCCCACCTGGGTCTTCTTTCTGTCATACTGCTGAGATATGCTGAAAGTGCACCTTTACAGTAAGTACAAACTCTCCACTTCTCACAGAGAACTGGACAGCTTTCTGCACCGCACATAGGTGATCAGTTTTTATCAAGCTGCAGTAATTCTACCTGATGTGTGTCTCAACGCAGCCTTCTTTTTGATCAGCGTCGCAGGTTACAGCTCACACCATACAAAATACGTCTACGAGGGCTAAGCCAGCATTCAGTATGCAACTTACTCCACCTCCACAGGCCTGGCTACGCAGGAACACTGACAACGAAAAGCAGTGCCCAGTAAATGGACACATTTGTGGGGCTACTGGCTTAAATCGCTGCAGGAGATGATCCCAGAGACAAGGTCCTCTGAAGAGGCTGCAGATCCCAGCTCTCACCCCAGGCAGCCATCCGATCACCCGTACTCTTGTTTGCAGTGTACTGAGTAGAACTGGCTAGCCCTGAAGGCAGCAGGTAGGCCCTTCAACACGCAGCCCATGAGCTGCCACGGCGCTGGTGCAGGGTTCAGTAGAAGTCTGCTACAGCCCCCCGTTGCCAAGGATGGGGAACTGCAGTTTGTGGTTTGTTCTCAGTGAAACAGTCACTGCTGTTCTGGAAGAGCTGCCTCCCCCACACCCGAGCGTTGGGGAGCACAAGCCGTTCTGGTACTTCGCAAAAGCATATGTTGTATTCTACATGGAGCCCATGCAAAACACAATGCTCTGCTGACGATCAAGCCCACATCAGGAATTCATCTGTGTGAGCCAACCAGTGTCTGACCAACTAATGAAGCCGTGTGCCTCAGTAAGAAAAACAGCTGCCCCACATCAGGCTAGCAGTCACTTCATGAACACATTCAGTTACACATTTCCTGTTGATCAGTAATGACTAACTGAGTGTTAACAGAAGTTGACTAATGACAGAAATTAAAGTTACATATCTAATTTTCTACATTTGTATCTTTTTGCCATAGATAAACCAGTGTAAATTGGTTAATCCAGCTGTCCCATTACTGGCCCACAATGCCCTCAGAACAAGCACAAGCTGATACTCATGGCAAAACGGACCAACAGGACACGTGCTCACATCTTCTCACAGTAAGTACAAGGAGTGAAGAGAAAGCACACAGCAGAAATCACAGCTTTTAGGTTCAGGCCAGCATGCACCCCTCGCACGTTGCCTTCCGCAACACTGGACGCAAAATGAATTGTCCAGCACCTGGAATCCTGCAACAGTAAGCTTCAGAGAGCTGACAGAAAACGGCAATTATCACTCACAGCTTTGCTACCTGGATGGCAGAAAAAAACCCTAGGAACAGGGTGAACTGCTGCAACTAGCATTAGGGGTAAACTCTCAGTATAAGCTATTAAAAACCATCAGAACTGGCTACAGGAGAGTCAGAGCCAAATCGCAAGCTCTCCCCACCTCCTGTCATGGTGGAATGTGCGGCTGCATCCCCGTGGCTTCACACCAAGCACGGTGGCTCTTTCATGGCATTTTGGGGAGTGGGTGGGGAGCTGCAAGCCCAGCACGTGTGCTGAGAAAAAGTAACGGGAGGAAGAAGAGATGGGAGACAGGTAAGGGAGAAAGAAGCCCTCCTCCGTTGCTGCTTGCTGCAAGAATGAGACGAATCTGTTTAATCTCTAGTCTGATGACAGCTTTTGAGGCACTCCACTTTTTTTTTTTTTCCCTTTCATAAAGAACTCATCACACTGACAGACTGACATTTATGATCTGAACTGCCTGTCCAAACACCAGTAACAGCAATATTTAATGAACCCTCAAACATCACTGCCATCTACTCCAAAACCATTTCAAAGGGAGCTTGAGCTGTTAAAACCTCTGTCCATGAAGAACCTCACACAGCCCCAGACAGTAGCTACGTAACAGGGATTAACTTGAGTTTGAGCAATGCCTTGTCAACAGCTTCTAGGGCTTTTCCTTCCTTTCCTTCTTCATTATTCCATTTTTAGATGAGGGATTACTTAAGTCCCTGGCATGTTGACTATGCATGAGTTGACTATGACTTATGAGCCCAGTTTGACAGCTATGGCCGCTTCAGTTCTTCCCTGTTGCTGTTGAATGCTGTGACAACATTTATTTCCAAACTCTGCAGCTTACATTGAGATAAGCGCCTTGCCCCATGTGCAATCAAGACTGCATGTGAAAGCTGCATCAGAAACCTGAGCGCACACCTCTCTGGAAGCACTCACAAGAATTTCTTCTGTGTGAATTCACCTCAATTTTTCTTAAAACACTACAGACAGATGTCTCAAATTCTCACATAAAGCCTTTGGTAACATTTAAGCACACAATCTCGTTTACAGTATCAGTGCAGTGTCCCTGGCATCACCATTTCATTCATTCATTTCCCTGCACATAGAGTTTAAAAGTGACTGGGATGCAGTAAAATTCATTGTCCCTACACAACATGGGGCTGAGAGGCTAGAGACACAGCCCCTGTAGAAGTCCAGTCCAGGCCTGTCAGCCCCTTCTTTGCCTCAGGGAGCTCCCAATGAAATCACCCTGGAGACCACAAGGAACCCCCAGAAGCTGCATTACAGAAATTATTTCCATACCAACTAACAAAACCATTCAACAGCAGTTGTTTCCTAGAGCCCTAAAACAAGTAAAAACAACAACCATGATATCAACAACTTTTAGCCTACCTCCCTGGGTTACAGGATGGGAAGAGCTACTCTAAGACATTCCAAACGTGAAACATCATGGAAGTGTTTGAACTCTGCCAGTACAGCTCGCCTTCTCCCCCACTGGCACACACTTTCAGAAGAACAGAAAAATGTGTGAGCATAACCATATAATTTTAGTAATTACCCAAGTTACATGTAAGAAAGCACTTTGTTTGTTTGTTTGTTTGTTTTTTAACTGTAGGGGAGATGGAGCACTGAGACACGTTGCCCAGAGGCGCTGTGGAGGCTCCATCCTCAGGGGTACCCAAAATGCGACCGGGCATGCCCCCTAGCCTGCTCTGGGTGACCCTGCTCTCAGCAAGGACAAGATCATCTCCATAGGGCCCTGCCACCCTCGGCTGTTCTGTAACTGTGCAATTCATGGATGGGACAATGTGTCCATATATATGTACACGTTTTTTATATATATATATATATATAGCACTAATATATAACCATATGCGCTAATTCCTTCTCACCTCTCTTCCATCTTCTCCCCTCAGCCTGTTCTGCTGGTGCTACCATCAGTCCAAGGGAAGCACACTGTGCTGCCCTGCACCTTAACGAGGCCATCTGCTGCCACCCTAATGAAACAGAGGGACTAAGCTGGAGCCAGTAACACAGATGAATGCGATGCAGGTTGAAAACAGTATGGCTAGCAGTCAACTACACAGGATACTGCATGCACTTTATGTAAGTTATAATTAGAAGGAGTGTGAAAATGCATATTATCCTTTCCTGTCAAGAAATTCCATAATTGCTAAATTAAGTGAATAGCAAACTGGTTTTCATCTCATATTCAGGCCCTGTACTACATCTGTTTCATGGTTAAATTCTTGCATTACTCCCTTCCCCGTACACTCTCTGATGTCAGTACATCTTCAGTTAATGGAAATGTTAATTTATTTCTTAAGCATTTTGACTTACACACCCAATTAATTCCAACAAGTTCGTATTTAAATGTACTTGGGCACCTGCGCCGTACAGTTCCTTTGACGGATCAACTCAGTGCATTTCAAGCTACTGACGCATTTCGTAAGGCGCAGGCTGCCCATCCTGCTGCTGAGTAAAGGGATGGCCTGGTTTATTTAAGAACCTCAGCCCGAGGGAGCCGTTTCCTGAATCAAAGACTTGGAGCCTGCACCAACGCGTCCCCCCGTGAAGGCAGAGGTGGCCTGCCCGTGCTGTGAGCGCTCAGCCTGGTGCTTGCTGCCCACCTCCCGCTGCAGCCGTGACCAGTTGAACGAAGTGTTTGTATCCCGTGCATTTTAGATAAGGCATTTTGGCAGCCTAGAGGTAGGGTCAGGAGAACGACAAAGGCAGATTCTGGCAGATGCCGTTAAACTCTAAGTCATAAGAACAGGGTTATGAAGTGAAGGATAAGGCACAAATACAGCAAGCTCAATGGAAAAACAGAACCACAAAGAAGAAAAAAGCCACAACACAGGACGATACATGATGAAAAAAACACAGAGGCAAACCACAAACACCTCAGCCATTCCACAGCACATGAAGACTACTTCAGAGTATTCAGATGCGCATATTTACATATATGAATGAAGTTGTGCCAACATGTACAAATAGATGCTCGTTCTGGTAAAATGGGAAATGCAAAAGCATTCAGCCACACCGTAGTTTTCTTTCTGCTGGCTTAATTAAGAGCCCACTTATGCTTTGTGGAGTTCTCTAAAATTGGATTAACATGAATAGATAATGCTGTAAATATTGCAGATTTGCCAGTCAATTCATGAGCGCATAAATAAGTGGTGCTGCTCTGCTTCAAAATCCTAGCAGTATACTCCAGCCACGTCCTCATCCATCAAAGGGTACACAGTATTCAGGAAGGTAATCCTTCAAACTAATAGCCCAAAAACCAGTTCTATGTAAAAACTACTTGCTCTGTTATTTTTCATTCACGCTGAGATTTTCTCAGTGCACCCTTCCCCCCTTGGCATAATGAGGGTTTTCCAAGGCTAGGACACAGATTCACAAGAGGAATTGCAAAGAATTCTTGCCTGCTAGCAGTGAAAAAAATAGATATTTACAGTATTTATCTCTCAAAAAACTCTTTTGTCATTAACTGCAGAACCCGAATGATGCCATTAGCAACAGAAATTTTGCAATGAGAGTATCATTCCAAGGACTGTATCTGCTTAATGTTAAGAAAAATACCTAAGAGCTCTTGTATTTTGATAAAAACTACTGAATGCATCAAGCGCGGGTTCTGAAGTATACAGCTAATCTATCTCCAAGTTTTTTCAATTCCATTGTTTTAAATAAAATTTAACACAATGAAAATACAAACTGATTTTTATTTTGTTCTATCGAAGTCATGGGGATAACGCAACCTGTCCTGGCACAGAACACAATTTCTGCACACCTTATTGCTGTCTCTGACATAGCAGAACTCAGGTTGTTTTCCTGCAAAACCCCTACTGTTTAAAGGGGGTATTTAGGAAGCATCTAAACCACCTGGAACCGCAGACCAGATGTCCACAAGGGAGAACTAGAACAGACCAAAGAACATGAGAGGAAGAGACTAAAATTACTTCCATGTATTTTAAGGTCCTTAAGAAAAATAATCTCTAAACAGAAAATAGGAAAACTTGTACTTGAAGCTCTCTGATACTCACTGAAATAATCAGTTAGCAAATACAAGTGGCTGTGTGTTTTAAAATATCTTCCAGGACAGTTAATTGATGCTGACCTTGTTCAACAATCCTCCAGTGCAATAAAATACCAAACCAGAAACGATAAAATCTGTACGTCTCATTTGCTAAAGCCCACCAATAAGAAAGTTCTCTTCCTGATCCAAACAGACCAGACCAAGGTGCTGCTTCATAGCCGCAACACACGGAGGTGAAATCAGCTCAGTTCTTCAGGCTGACAGAGTCGAGTTCCTCATGGGTTCTGAGGTCAGTGATCTCTGCCACATTCTCCATGTTGTCTTGCTGCTGGGCAAGCCCAGTCAAAGTCAGCCAATTCCCGTCTCTCCCAGTGCTGTTCCCGTAGATATTTTTACAATGGTTTAGGAAGGGACTGGAAATGGAAAATGCTGGATGTGCGACCGTAATTTCTTTGCCCCTAAAATCAGTGGAAAAGCAATTTAGTTGAAGTTTTGAGCTATGATTTTGTTGTTTGGGAATAGCTTTTAACAGTCCGTGGGCAGATGCTGGCATTGAAACAAAGAATTTAGAGCTGTTGGGCTCATCAAGCCAAACAAGTTTATTTTCTAATAATAAATGTGTACCTACTGTCAACAGATCCTAGGATAAACCCTTTGTCACAATTTTGCAAGACTAATACAAAGATATACTCATATCTGAATTTTAAAATATAGCAGCCTTAAAGATGCGCAACTTGGTATTTGGAAGTATTTCACCAGCCAGACTGAAAAACACCTGTCAGGCCACAAAGACGAGGCCAGTGGGAAAGCAGTAAGAGCAGCAGCACACTTTTTTTTTTCCCCATGGGTCAGCTACAATATTTAACGCAGGAGAGCAGAGTGCCTTGTTTACAGAAGCACACTGAATAAAACCCGGGTCAGGTTGCTGAGGGGCTTCTTCACTTCATATTTTAAAAATTTTGAGGACAAAGAATTAATAGCTGCTACAGGTCCCTGTTCCACTGCTACTAGGGGACAAAGCACTCTTTCCCTTGAAGAAGGGCTGTCTGTTGGCTGTACTCTTCCTAACACAGCCAATCTTTTTCTCCTATCACCTGGTACTGCTCTTAATTTGGCATTTGAAATCATTTTCCTATTGGCTTACAAACTATGTGAACTCCTTCCAGGAGATCAGCCTGTCCTCCTGACTTAGGCTCACTTTCCTCGAAGTTGTTCTACTTCCAACACAGTCTTTTTTATTCCATACGCTGAATCTCATTACCAAAACAGATGAAAAAATTGAATCAGAGCAGCAAAAAGATTAGCAAAAAGAGAGCAGCAAAAAGTGAAAGCTGAGGAATGGCTTTGTAAGTTGTCAAAAAAAGCCAAATACAGGTTAATTGGTGAATTAAGTAATAATGAAGAAGGAAGGTTGAAATACACACCCAAACAGCACACAGAACAAAAGAGGATGAATTGGGGTGATCTAAGAAGATAAACAACAGTGAGGGTTACAGCTCAAGGTATCTGAAGGACTTTCTCTGTCTGGATGTTGGAGTTGAAAACTCAGTCTGACTCTGAACGAACTGACAACGTGGGACAGAGCCCAAACAGCAGCAGCTCTACAGAATCCCCTCCTCACAGGGGAGGAGCAGCTCGTACCTGCGTATCCAAAATCGACTTACATTGGTAGACATTTCTGCCACTTCAACCAGAATGCACCGAATCCCCGCTTCTGCACAAGGCAGCTGAACAAAGAGATGCCGACGTACCACGTGACAGGACACCAGCAGCCCTTTGCTCCTGAGGTTTTCCCGTTGCCTTCAGGAAGGATGCAGCAGCAACACGGGTGTCACGTGTGACTGCCTTACAGCCTCTTAAGAGCACTAACATATTTTGGTACAATCTGGGGCAATCCAATGTCATCAAACAACTACTGTTATTAAGAATACACATTATCATATCTACCAACTAATCCTATTCCATAACAGTCATTTTGTATTTGAAGGCCTGTACTAGCCTGCCATAAATGGCTTTGACAGATTGATTAGAAAAAGGGACTATTTCCAACATAGGAATTACTATAGCACATTCTAAAAACATCTTCAAAACACTGCCTGTGGCTATTTCCAATTTCTAATTCCAGCATATGAAATAGTGCGTCCAGAGCCACGGTGCATCTGCCGTCCTACCGGCCACTTGAACCTCCTGGCACCCTCAGGTTGTGAGCAATCCACAGGAAGAAGGGAAAGCCTAGGAACCAGTATGTGTGAAAGGTAACTTCAAATAAATGCCAACCACACACAGAGTGAGCCTCCATGTGCCTTACTTTAGTATAATCTTGACATAAGCACATATACATATTGCTACCCTAACATCCAAGATGACAGAAAAATAATCTATTTTATCCTGGCTGTACCAAATAGGTGGGGACGGAAGCCAGTGTTTTCACACACTGTCATGCTGCCGCACAGCTTCTCATTTCTGAATGTTGTACTTTTCCCCAATACTCTAGAAGAAAATTCTGTTTGGAAGTAAACGCCATGAGTGGTTAATGTATGAGCTACGAAGATGCTTGCAAAACTTCTTCAGATTAAAGCAAGTACAGGCTAAATTTCAAGGCATTTTTTCCCTCCATGGCTTTGTAAAGAGATGATTTAGATGTCTAGCACATTTCTGTGCTAGACACTGCTGTGGATAAAAGATCATGAAAGACTTCTCTGTGAATATTACCAATTAGTGTGTGCTAACAAGCTCTGAATCATAAGATTCCCAGGAAGAGCTGAAGTTTTTATAACTCATAGGCAAGGATCATCAAGCTCCAGTTGACTTCTCGCAAACTTTTTGATATACTGCACCCAAGCCCATGTCTTCAGATTCTCCAGCCACACTGGTTATAACAAATTTAATCTAAAAATGCACAGGAGGCGTTTAGTGTAAAGGAGGGCCATTTCCATACTGCTAATGAATGAGGGCGATTTGGTGAAATTGAATAAGGTGATACTGAAAATAAATCCTACAATTGCAGCAAGTCTTTAAAGCTGTTTACAGATGCAGCTATTACGATCCTTACCATTAGGTTGGTTTTAATCTACAATAATCGTAACAGTTTGAGAAGGCTCTTAGATAACCAGTACCGGAACCTGATGCAACGTATACGTGCAAAAACCATCAAGCTTCTTTGAGCAGCAGGGGAAACCAATCCGTCTCTCCAGATGCGTGTGGAAGCACAGAACAGATAATACAACACATCACAGAAATAGGCAATAAGATGAGATAGTAAAAACCCATCACCATACATCATCTGATCACGGCACAGTGTCATCTCCCAGCCTCCATTAGCTCTTGCTGCATCAGTGCAAGTCCCAGACACTTTATCCTGTTTATAATTGCTGATGAGCAGTAATAAGGCCTCCACGCCTCAGCTCCTGTCCGTTCCACTTCAGCGCCCACCTATTAGGTTATAACTTTTATTTACAGCCTTGCTTGATGTGCTGTTCTATTAGTACAGCTGGAAACTGAGCAGGGGGAAAAAAAGAGCATCTCTAATGGGCACTATTATTGCCAGGGCTGTGTGATTTATAATGCTGCTTGAAGGCTGTTCTATCATCACTTTCCCTTCTTTTGGTGAGAGAACTCTAAGAAGGTTGGATTCTAACACAGTGCCCTCCAAAAGTCAAACACTGAAGAATACCTTACAAGTCCCTTGAAAAAAACAACAGAAGAACATCTCCAAGTTGTTTTAATGTTATAAACTCTCTTCACTAATCTTTTGTACAGCCTTTGCTCAGGCACTTAGGACTTCAGAGAAATTAAAAAAAAAATCTAATTAGCAGTGGACCAGGTCTTTTTGTACTCACTTAACACAGACAAATTGATTTAAAAAAAAAAATGATCACACAAAAGTAATGGTATCTGGGAGACGGCTGCGGCTGAAAACTTGTCAGGTTTTATTTCCACAACCTGCCCTTTCTGTAACTCCTAGAAGGCTGTCGTCATGATAGTCGAGGTTCAGCCTCAGAGCGTTACTACAAGGATATCAATAAACCTGAAACTTCAAAAAGGACCATGCATCTGCTTAACTGCTTTGCTCAAGCAGGGGAAGAATTCTTTGCACCTTCTAGACTCAAACTTTATACTAGAAAAGACACAGAGCACAGGACATGGTGTGATCTTGCACAACAAACACTACCATGCCCACCTAGGACAGGCATCCTCATAAAACATGAGCTCTCTGCACATACACCACACAGCACATTAAAGCTGCATGTCTCCTGAACCACTCCTGAGAAATAAAGTTATTTGAAAACTCACCAACTTTAGGGACATAGTCTGTGGACTGACTTTGTTATTACTGCACTTTAAGTCTCCTTCTATTTCTCCCTCTACCACGCAATTAAAAATTCACTGAGCGCATTCAAAGAGTTCCATTCCACTGATTTTTTCCAGGTTTCTTTAAGCCGCATGAAAATGTTTTAAAACCTGACTGTTTTGAATTATGCATTAAACCATCTTAGGTACCACAGCAGAAAAAGAAGAGCAATGTGCTGCTTAGTGCCACGCTCTCACAATACCAACACCCAATGTAAATGCAATCTGGATGCCCCACTGACTAGAGCAAGCCTCAGAGTATCTGCAATCGATCATAACATCACTTAGCCATTGAGAAATGAATCAAAACACAGGGAAAGCTATACAGCAGGCCACAGTTCCATCTTTTTACCAACAAAACCTTCAGACTATTGGCTCTCCAAAACCTTCAAGGCATCATCCAGACTAAGGGTGGCAAGTCTTTTCTCATTCTTTTCATTATAATCCTTTCCTGTTGGCACACTTTGGAATATATATATATATATATATTTTAAACCACAGCAGTGATTCTGGCAAAGAGGAGGGAAAAAAAAAAAGACAGATCACTATTTGATGTCATAATACAGTTTTTTTTATCTGAAGGGCTCCTCCAGCATGCAAACTGACAACTGTATGAGGTAAAACCTGTTTTTTTTTTT
>VXAV01011565.1:807967-836337 GCA_013399715.1 Alectura lathami
TGTGTGTGCCAGATCTGGCCAGTTTATATGCTTGAGACGTACGAGCCAACAGGAATGTTCTTTAGATTAATCTAGGACTTTAGGGATTGGATTAAAACTTAAGAGAAAGATCCTCAGTCATGAAATAATGATAAAGGCAATTCTTCCACCAGAAAGTTTTTTTCCCTTCCAATTCCCAACTGCCTATATTTTCTCTTTTGGCACCTAATGCTAGGTGGCATTTCTCAAAAGAAAACTCAAATAGCACCCAGCCCAAACAGTTACATATTTTGAAGAATTCTTGTAGATTTCCACACAAAAAGTGCTTGCATCAATATTTTTTAAAAAGTATACTTTGTGATAAATATTCAAGAAAATGCATGTTTGATGATAAACCAAATGAAAAATTGAATTACTATTAATTTAACTAATTAAAATGTACAAAAAGGCTCTTCGCACAGAGTACCTTGAAAGAAAATAAAGCTTAAACAATCTCTTAAGATGAAAACCATCTCCTGCCATTACCTAACTGAATTGCCTAGCTAGTTCTTGATGCATATACAGATCCATACAGATCCAAAGGTGACTGTGATATGAAACAATAATCAGATGCAGATTCTAGACTAGAGGTGCATGTTTCTCTTTTTGTTCTGATACAAGACAAAATTGAGTACAGGATGAAAGTGTCAGTCTTGTGTCATGAAGAAAATCAGAATTACTCCTCATCACCATCATCTTGCTGTAGCTTTGCCAGTTATGCAAGGGTACAAGTTTAATTGCAATATTAAATCATGTGGATCAGGTAGGCAGGTATTCCAGCATAATTTCAGCAGTTACTGCATCCTTTTGGGTAAGAGGAAACACCTACTAATCAGTATCAGAAAAAAGAGGTTACCAACAGAGCAAATTAATTATCACCAACAATCAAGACAAAAATAGATTGCTGGTTTGGTCTGTTCACACATTTCATACATTACAGAAGTGGACATGTACGTAACTTGCAATCAAAGATGAGCCAGAAGAACTTCCCCACAGCCAGAACTATAAAAAAAGACAGGATATACAAAACTGAATTGTACTGCAATGAACAAGTGAATCCTCAAAGCCAGACCATTTGAGATGCATACAATACACAGAATCCAAGAGCAATTGTTTTAAAAATCACTGTTCTTTTTTAAAAGGCACATGACGCAATTAAGCACATCACAGTAAGAACTCAAAATATGAAGTAATTCCAGAGTATACATGGGAAAGCTGGCATTTCTGACTCCCTTGACAAGCCCAGGCAGAATACAAGAACTAAAGCAGTTTTAAGTTGGTAGAAACCTTTCGCATAGTGTCAGAGAAAAGGCCACTCAAGAAAAAAACAAAAAAAATGATGTGCTTGTTTATCCCCCTTTCATGAGGTTATGCTGAAAAAAACTGATTTTTTTTTTATTACTACTCAGAAGACAAAAAAAATCATTACTTTTCTAGTACTGTATCCTGTGTTACTTTTTACAGTTGTGCTTCAACAAGACATGAAATTTAGAGGATGAACATCCAAAAGGTGCAGTGGAAAAAACACTCTCACCTTTCTGCCAGAGATCTCTTATGGTGTCTCTGTCACAGTCTCAGCTGCAGAACCCTTTATGTACACAAAGTAAATTCAGCAAAATAACTTCAAATTGGGTGCAACTCAGTGCCTGCAGCATATGTAAATGAAACAATGTTTTAAGTATTCTTTAAACTTGTCTTGCAAATTGTGCATTTGAGATAAATTAATGGTGTTGTAAATGCCTAGCTTGACATGCAACAGTTCAAATCTTGGTGGCTGAACAATAACTAGAGAAAATTTACAGCCATACAGGCTTCTAAAATACAGCAGAGAGGTAAGGTGTGGACAGTGCTCTCTCTGTCTAGGCTGAACTTTCCAGTGTATTTTTGACATTTACAGCAATACCTCAGATCTTTGTCCATCTTCTTATAAAGTCTTCAATGTAGAAGCGTAGAGCATTTACCTGTTCTAGAAACATCAGATATTCCTTTGTCCTTTTCAATTGTAGTTTTTGCTAATTCAAGGAAGCCAGGAAGAGTTAAGCACAGAATTAAAATAAAATAACATCTACCGAAGCTAAGAACCACTGAAATATCAAATCTGATCCAGCTGCCGGAGCTGGAGTTGCTAGTGCTGACATTTCTCCTGTCACACAACAACACAGTTTTAAACCTGCACAGTGTCAACTTCAGGTCCACTCAAACAGTGACAGAAAAATAATGTGACAGCCCCAAAGAAAGCAATGAAGACCTGAGACTAAGAACAATTATTCCATATTCAGTGTGACCTTTTCTTTACCAAAATACATGGAACCTTCCTTAACAAGCTGACTTTTTTTTATTTAAAAAAAAAAAAAGTGCTGATGCTTTGAGGTGGAGTGAGGGGCAGAAAGAAGACCTTCGACAAATTCTCTTTTTTCTCTCTTAAAAATAAAGAGCTCTTCCCTCCCAATAAAAAAAAGGAAATCACTGCCAAAGCAGCCAGCTGATATGACGCCTAGCGCTGAAGTAACTCCTGCCTTGACTTCCCAAATGAAAAAAGGCTAAAGAGAAAAATAATAGATAAAAACTAGACAGAACTTGAACACAGGGAAACGTACCTGCATATAAAGAAGTAGAGGAATAAAAATCAGGCTGATTTAACTATCTGCTAAGAAACAGATCACTGAAGTCCATGCAAATCTAGACTTAGTGAAGCAGTATCAATATACTCCTTATCTGCAAAAGCTTATTTCAGAAAACTTACTGCAACTGGCAAAACAATAGACGGGAAGATCTGAAACGGAAAAAGGCAACCTGAGTAGCATATATGGGAAATACAACAAAATAGTCTTAGAATGGTTTCTTTCCCTAAAGCATTTCATTTCACTAAAGGCATTTTCTTAAAAAATCGATGGCAAGTGATACCTGGATGTGTATATAAGACACTCAGGAATTTAAGTGCAGGTCTCACAGACCACCAGAACAGTAACGAAGTGGCAGAGATTATACTTGCATATTGTCAGACTGAACTCCTGCAAAATCCAGTCCAAGGAACTTTTATCCTCCATCGCTCATCGAGTGTTTAAAAAGGAAATGGCTATAGAAATAATATATACAAAAAATACCTTCAGTCTTTCTGATACAGAATATAAATCTTCTCACATGAGATTTCTATGGTTCCCTTCAGTTGTCATAACATGGTTGGAATCTGTTAATTGCCCAAATGACTTGCAGCAGTTCTGTCCAATCTGTTTACCCTAAGGACTCAACTACCATGGCAAACGCCTTGACAGGAGACTTTTCTCGATAGGGAAGAGAGAGAAATGGAGCGCACCATGAGAACCCTTCCTGAGCACTCAAATCTTTCCATTCTCCAATAGCGGTTACCTCAACGACCCCACTCATTGATTTCTGGTGAATTACTGCAATTCTATCCAGAACAGCACAGAGCTGTACATCCTCACGCAGCACTGCAAAGTATCAATCTTTAAAGGACGCGGCTGTAATGAGAGCAGTGCATGCTTTATAGAACTTGTTGCAAAATAAATAAATATTGCACAGAAAAAGACACCCTTAAATTAAAATCAAAAAGACATTTAAAGTTTAGGCATTCTTCATTACAAGAAAGAATCTTCTACTTGGAGACCATTATCCATCAGAAAAGCTCCATCTGTGTATAATTATTTCTGATAAATGATATTAAGCTTCATTAAAGAGGTGGCAGAGATGTGAGAGAAGACAAAGAGCTCAAGCTGTAAATAAATCTCTCCACTGTATTTCACTTAAAACCTCCCCAGGAGGAAGTCATAAAGAATTTTTTTTATAGGTAGTATTTTCAAATGCTCTGTAGGCTGTACTGCCTAAAAGCCATCACCTTGAGTGTGTATGCTCACACGCACACAGCAATCCAGGGTGAACGACATTATTTAAATTCCCTACTTTCTCTCCCTCCCTGTAAACACCTTCCCACTTACCCCCAAGTCCTTCTCAGCCACAACAGAAACACTTTAACACAATTTAATTCATCCCTGAACATATTTTCATAAAACCTGACCCAATAAGCCCTGGAGAAGCACCCTACAATGCCAAATAGTAGATCTTGGCGACCACGCCAGCAGAGGTGCTAAGCTGGACTGCCCTGTGAAAGCCCAGATGTGTTGCTGCAGAAGAATGTTTTGCTGGAAGGGTGCTTTAAAGCTTTGTTTTTACAGCATGCTACAGGTTTCCTCTGAAGAAGCGCTGGAGAGAAGGAAGAGATGGGTGGTCAGCAGCAACTGCGTATGCGAACGAGAGACAAGAGTTACATGGCACATTTACTCCCAGTCCTCTTGTAACTGGTATCAGAACGTTCACACTGAATCAACGGGAAGGGCCCATTACTTCCTGCTGTATTTCTGAAAATATACCCATATACAGGTAGTAAACTTAATTTTAAGTTAAACCTTTTATTTCAGTGTAATAATGCCTAAATGATGCTGACTACTTTGTCCATAGCCATCCTTCATAGGTAAAAAGAAGAAATGCAAAGCCTATCTACCTGTAAACAGAACAAGCACTTTGGGAACTCAGGAAAGCCATCCTATGCAAACAGCAAACACAAACTGAAAGCAAATGTGCCGCATCAAAGGCCTCTCAGTCCTAGTGCTTTGTCAGCACTCTTATTTCCAGCAGAGAAATAAGAGCAGCCCTAGGAGATTCTCTACTAAAAATGAGTATGTTTTCCGTGTAACATGTACATTTGTCTACCAGCCATGATGTAGAGGTGAACGCAGCGCAAGAATGATTCTCTCTATAAAGAGCCTTCTAAAATAAATCCACAGTTTGAGCAAGACGAAACTACAAATTACACATTTGAGTTTCACTTGTAGAATGCAGATTTTTAAACTCAACATATTAGACACAGTATGAACTCGTAAAGAGGTTTAGAATAAAAATTACTTTATCACAATATGTGTTTGCTAATTTTAAATAACTTAGCCTAGCTTAAGAGAAAATTTTAGCCTGATACAGTTCAATAAAGACTCACAAAAGAAGAGGTTGATTACCACATGAAGCTTAGTTTATCCAAATGACCTAGCAGGAGTCTAAACAAACATGCATTACAGTTGGTGCTATGTGCAATTGTAATGATTAAAAAAAACAAATAAATATGCATTGACATACCATCAATGTGAGAAAATTTCTGAAAATAAAAGTGCCTCAAAATAGTAACTCGTTAGTTAGTTACTCCTGTTAGTTAGAAACTCCTGTGACCCCTTTTAATTTGCTCTTTGTTTAAAACCATCAATTTGCATTTCTTGAATAACTTCTAACCTCTCCCTGTGCCCCCAAATGACAGACCTCCTTTTCTTCAAAAAAGAAGTCAGTGGAACAAAACATTGAGAACAAAGCAAAACTTTTGTTTCTGTTGCTCTCGCGTAGGACTTGTGCACTTACATTCCTCTTTGCTCGGTGAAGTTACATTCAGTTCTGTCAAAAGTTGCTGGTTGGAGTTAGCGGCCTGCGTGGTTAGAGAGGTATTGCTGTTGTCACTGTTCGTTTCTCCAGAGAACAAATCTGACTGGCTGTTGCTTGTGCTGGGAGTTGAGTCATCATCTGGCTGCTTCTTCTGGAAATCTATTGAAACCAAGATTCCACACGTCATCCCACTTGATCAATCTAAGCAATTTTACCCAAAAACCAGCATTACGAAAGCGATCCCCAAACACTGTCAAAGATATCATCATTCTGACCATTGTCAACCTCAAACAACAAAGTCGGAGACGCTTTTTTTTTTTTTTTTTTTTTTAATTTCAAAGTATCTGAAGACTTACTTCTTGTTAAAGAACAACAACAAATTTCAGAACTACACAAGGTTCTTTCTACAGGTGTTCAAAAGCATCCAACGTTTAACACTGCATGTGTCAGGATTCAGCACACAGTACCATTTTAAAAACTGTTTGCACAGAGCATATATAAAAGCACAAAGGAGCAAACCACTGACTGGGGCAGAGCTAAGGTATGTAATACAACCATAACTACGCTTCTCTTAAAAACGATACTTCCCACAGCTATTAGATAATATTAGATAATAGCTGTTTTGGAAAAATGTCGACAGCTTTGGTTCCAGGCTAGCACACTGAAGCTGTTTTTTGCATCACTTGTTCAGTGATTTTTTTTTTTTCCCCTTTGTCTTTCCTTCATGTACCAAGCTATATTCATCTTGACCTGCAAGTTTTCTTGCTGTTGCTTTTCCCCCCTCTCTCCCCTGGAGGTGGATCAACCACCGCAGTATGGCTGCAGGTACCACACAGCCTGGCCTTGCTGCAGCAGGCATGTGTGATGTCCAAGGGACTCCTCCGAGCTGTAACTACACCACATCTCCCATTACCCCTGAGCCAGCAGTAACCACACTGCAAGGCTTAACAAGCCTCAGTACCAATGCAGGCAGTCTTCCCAAAAGAAAATGGTTTGACTGTACAGTACTTATCTTAATATGTAACCAGCCTGCTATCTGACATTTCTGATGACAACTAATCCATACTCTTAGAGACTTGCTCAAAGACCCTAGCACCATCATAATGAGTAGTCTTAATATCTAAATCTACTATTTTCCTTTCAAACTGTGACTTTCAATAATTTCAAAACATTTTTAAAGCTTTCTATTCTACATAGTCCACAAAAAGATTGAGAAACTAAGGCATGGCAATGTCTGCTTTTTGTTAGGTTCTCTGAAGGAGAAAATTCTTTATTAGTGCTTACAGTTTCCATTAAAACAAAACAAAAAAGTTAACATTTCTTAGCATGTAGGAAAGTTATAATTTTTAATCTCCAGCTCTGTCACAGCTACCTTTAATATTACATGCAGAGTTATTTATGAAAAGCAGCTCTCTCCTACATACTTCAAATTAGAATTAAAAATGAAATAATAATACTTCACACTCCAGTTGAGCAATAGAATACATTATTATCAGAACATTATGGCTTAATGAGAGAAAAAGAGCAGAGTACTATGAGCATGTAATTCAATCTCAAAATATTGCTGGAGTAAGTTCAGGAAAATATGGCGATCCATACCAGACACAGGACAAACTCCTCCCCAGGATCCCACTGAAGCTACAACAATTCTCCACAAATGGAATTCCTTCTAGTCTCATTTGACTTACCCGTATCTTGCCTCTGTGTGTATCTTGTCTCTGTCTTACAAGGGCTACCTGTGCCTTGCTCCTCCTTTGTGCCCACACTGCCTTAACTTTCTTTTCCCATGCCCCAGCTGAATCGAATCTAGAAATATTTAAGCAAGCCTGTCCCCGTGCAGTTCCTCTCTTCCTGTTCTGCAGCCTCTCAAGATACAGCCTGGTCAATGCTTAGAAAGACCAGACAGGTATTTTGCAATATCCAAGCCAATGCGTGATTTGCAGCATAGCTTACCATCTATTTGTAAATAAGACTTTTCTGGATTGGGAAAGCTAATGAATTTCTACCAGTTTCCAGACACTAACTGAAACAGGTTTAAATGCATCAGCCAACACAGCTCCCTCTGTGACAGTCATATCAGGCAGGTTTTTGTAGGAGCCCTGCCCCGTGGGAGACAAGACCTTTATTTTACTACAAGAGACAGCTGAACGCAAGCATTAGCAGCAGTTCTTCTCCAGCCAGCTGAGGCAGCTGCCTCTCCCTTCCCAAATCCCTGCGTGCCTCTGTGAGTGACAGAGAGGGGAGAACTAAGCTGTGGGGGGCACAGGGTGCTGAACCAGAGCAGGAAACAAAACCACCTCAGAGGACAACAACGAAAGCCAGCCAACACACCTGTGTAGGCATCAATGAAACTACGGTAGGGGATCTTCTAGCTAGCTGAAGGCAGCTGCCTGCTCCAACATCGGTGCTAGGGGCTGCTCAGTGATCTGTAGCTAACCACTGCAGTGCATTATAGCTAGGTACAACCAAGTTGGCTGCAAAGTCTTCCTTCTGTTGTCTCAGAAACGCCCCCTGCAGTCCAAACTCCACATCTTGGATTGATCCCATCCTCAGGCTTAACCCTGCCCCCAAACCAGACTCAGGTGAAATCTTTTAAAGTGCAAAGCCTCTCTTAGGGGCTTGCCATACTCCACAGTCTTGGTACTTGATCAGCTATAGCACTGGTCTCAGCTCCTACCAGCCACACCACTGGTGTTTGCCTGACAGAGCTCTGCCCTCGGACAGCCTCCAAGAACACCCCTCCCAGCCAAGCGGGATTTGGTTTGCTCAGCATCCGGTTATTCCCTCTGCACAAAGCACCTCCTCCTAGTAAAGCGAGTTGAAGACGAACTGCATCACCTCCTGGCATTCGTAAATACATTAAAAAACAAAATAAAATACAAAGGCTGCATTTATTCATTATGCAAACACACACATCAATAAAGGCTGTCCATTGTGACAGAGAGAAAAACAGGGCAGTCTATAAATACCTGCAGACAGAAATGCAGGTCACCAACACGACTCACTGGGCCTGGGAAGCTCTGCAGTCAAATGGTCCCTAACTGCTGACTTGGGTTGAAAGCAATTTGCCAGAGAAATTCAGCTGTAACTTCTGCTATGGGAGAGTCAGCCAGAAGTCGGGCTTGCAAAGGCACGAGCGCAAAGCCAGGCAGCAGAAGGTGGCTGCAGACAGGCGTTCATCTGCCTCAACAGCCCTAAAAGCTGGTGGGACGCTCTTTGTGAGGGGCGGGTAACAGACCTGGGACCATGTCCTGCTCAGGCCCCACTACTTATCAACACAGTTTCACGCAGTCTGGGCTCCTGAATATTGCCAGCGTGCTGGTGCAATCTAGAAAGCTTCAAGCACTTGGGACTCTGCAGCAGCCACAAGGCAACAGCTGCAATGAGACCTGGAACCACCAGTTTAGGAGCTCCCCAATTCTTCACGCCTACACTGAGACCACAGCTCTCGCAAAAGGGGAGCTCACAGCTGGAGGCACTTCGGGAACCAGCCAAGAAAATAAATAAAAATTGCTAATGCTGCTTGCAGAGGTGGTACAGAGACAAAGCATTTTATATGAGACTGCATCCAAGACAGTGCACAGAAGTAAAGCTGTACTGTGTACATGTATCAGAAATGGGAGCACCTTCACTTGCCAGGAGCTGAGCAAGAAAATGGTTATACACAATATTATACACCATGAGCAATCTACAAAAGCCATTAAAGAAGCGAATGCAGAGTTACAGAGCAGCAATAGATACCATGGAGTTTATTAAAATTTAGCAAGTTAGAAATTCTCAGCCAGTCTATTCTTCTCCTGGACAGAAGCAAATACTGAGCTAGGACTAGCTCAGTGTCATCCACAAAGGGCATTTACAGATGAACAGGAAACATGTTTTTACGTAAATGGTCTAAATAACAGAAGCCCTGACAGTCCTTCAGTGACAGTACAGTAGATACCACTGCTAAGCTGTCTCTCCTAAAGCTCTCTTTTTAAGATGCACATAAACCAAGGTTACATTTTTTCCTTCAGAACTGTTTTTGCAACCTGTTGAAAAATTCACCACCTTAAAGGAGAGTATAAAAAGCTGTCAGAAATCATCACTCGGCTGCATTTCCCAACAAGCACAATCTGAGGTGCTACACGGCAGCAAAATCCACCACGGCACATCAGTGCTTTCTGCCCTCACGTCTCCAGCATCTCGTGTTCAGAACTAGTTTCTGTTCAGTTGGCAGGTCAACTAACTTTCAAAAAAAATCTTAACATCCTGAGATTATGAACCTGAGAACATCTCCTGTCCCCCTTTTTAAACACTGTTTCATTGCAGACAAGAGTACTTGAGGAAAACACTGAAGCTGCTGTTCTTAAATGCGCCAACTCTAACTGAATTATTACTAAATATTGCTGCACTGCTGCAAATTACTGGAACCTGCATCAGCAATACAGTGCCAACAGCAATACAGGACCTATTCAGTAATATAATCTGTATTAAAAATTTGACCTAAGTTTTCAACAGATTTATTAAATACTGCTTTATAATTTGTGGTCCAATCTTTTGTTGGCGCAAATACGTACCTAATAATGTTGCAGTAGCATATTATATATTTTCTGTGCATCAGTGGACTTCTTTCAGGCAGGACACCTGTCAGCACAAATAACTCACAGACCACCTTCGTCTCCTTCAGACACAGTAAGCTGGCAATGATTACAGGAGCAATTTTTTGTCTGAACGAATCCAGTTAGCCCTTAGCTGCTTAACCAATAAAACAGAACAAAAACATGCAGACAATACAGGCAAGATCCTGGCAAGTTTTGAAGGGCAGACTTTAGTCTGATTAAAATCAGAATGTAACTCTACTGACAGCATAATGATGTCTCTTAATAGTCTCAATGGGAAAAAAAACCAACAAACTAGAACAAGAGTTGGCAAGAAATTAATCATTTCCAAAAGATTACATTCAACCACAGATGCATGCAAAAACACCTGCATTAACTTGTCTCCTCCATTTTATTGAGACTTCCACAAGACTAGCAAAACCAGAGCCAAACTGCACAATGGCTGACCAAAAAACCACAGTTACCCAACATTCCCCTTTCCTAGCTAATGAAACGTAGTTTTGTAACTTCTTACAGAGCTTTCTCCTAGTACACAGGTTAGTGGAAACTCTGCATTTGTCAGAAAATGTTTTCTTTTGAAAATTAGCTGCTGCTTAGATTGTTTCTTCTGTTATTCCTCCATCCATCAATAGAACACATGAAATCAATCCAATAGGATTCTCCTGTATGGCAGAGAAGCTGCTAGTAGCAAACGGCAAGACCGCCAGTTTTTGAGCTCCAAAATCCTTTTACCTTGTTGTGTTTAAAGGTTGCACCCAGCATCCCAACCAGCTGAGCAAAAAGGCAGGGCTCCAGTGCACTGGGTGGTACTAACAAGTAGCAAAACAAAAATAACACTCCTAGGATTTGTCTGTAAACAGCATGACGACTATGTGCATATACAGGCATGACACAAACATTTCATGCTTTCCATGTACATTAAATAGTTTGGATTCAAAGGAAAGCAATAAGCCAGATTTGTTCACATGCCTCAAAAGAAAAGTTCTTTTGTAAGACAATCTTTTCCCGTTTTGTATTCTTAAAATAACATTAATAATGAAAACCATTCTGTTTATAGCTTCTGTTATTAAAGCCATCAACATCTGACAAAATGCAAAGATGGTAATGAGTTCTTGACTTTTTCTTAACTGTAAAGGGGTCTACAACTGAACTGGGAGGAACCCTCCAGTTTCCGACAAATAACTCCTATGATTATAGTGGAAACATGAGGTTCAGCCAAATCTGAGCCACATCAAGGTATCATTAAACATTCAATTCTGAAAGAGGCAGGTATGTCAGAATATTCTATAAAATGACTTAACACTAAGCCAGAGGTTTTTTTCCCATTTGCACTGATGCTATGGTATAGTAAGTCATAACATTTATTATGACACTCATAAATGGTCTTAAAATTAAGCTCTATATATAACAGATGTTGTCATCAATAAAGAATGGGCTCATTCAAATAAATGATGGATGTTGCAAGACGTGTCAGAGTAAACAGCATGCTAAGAGGAGAAAATTCAGAGTCTTTAAAGTAATTTTGGTTGACGGGCCATATTGCATCACCACTGTACGCTCCAGCCTTCAGCTCCCGTAACTTAGCAGCGTGAAGTAGCAGTGAAGTTATTTGGGACGTGTGCTTCTTACACTGCATTAAGTGTGCCGGCTGCACATCTTTCTAACTCGAGCACCATGTTCTTTTACAGAGCATAAATTAACGTGTTAGTGTTGTGTCAGATGTCCCCAAGTGTCACAACACCACAGACAAAAGACTTTTACTTTAATCAGAGAAGTTTCACACCTCAAAGCCAGTGTGCTTTGAAAGTCCTCTGCCAGAAGTAACACACTTATTATGAGACTGAAACTGCTACAGTGTACTGTTTGAAGTTATGGTATTGTTTTGTTTTCCTTCTTTATGTGGCTGGTCATACATGACAACCATGGTATATTGGTGCAAGTCCTAACAATTTTATTTATTTTTGAGAACTCTTCACTGGACAGTTCTAGCTCACAGCCTACTGAAGGCATTTCAAGTGCCATTCTTTTATACCTGTATTTTGCACAGTAAGTTAGCATGAAATGCATAAAACCTTTCCCTTAAGTAGATATCTGAATGCAGTCCAAAGCTCTAATAACTGAATGGCAATAAAACTACACTTGGAAAGAGGAGATTTTCTTTTTTTTTCTTTTAAATAAGAGACAAAGATGCACCAGCCCAATTCCAGAGCAAACACGGAGATCCTGCCCTAAGCGTAAAGCACTACAGCACTGAAACAAGCATTTGCATTGGAGAAGACAACCACAGAAGTAAAATGGAATCAGTGCTAAGTACTGTACAAATTTATACTTATAAATAAATACACGTATAACTTGTGCAAACATTCATAAAGCTATTTCTTAATAAGTACATGATAGTACTAGCAAAAATAAGTGGATGAATTCAAAATAGACCAGAGAGTAGGAAGTAACTTGTATATTTGCAGATGAACTATCAGCAGAGCTCATCACTTCGAGTACAGGGAGAGCTAACAAACCATCAAAAATGATTGAAAGATGATCATGAAAGATGATTTTCTCTACAACTGAACTTTAGAGCTGTGAGCACGTTGCAGACACTGAGCTTTTCATAGAGATTTCATTTTCTTTTCCAATAAGCTGAAATACTAGAGAAAGGGTAAAAGAAATGGAAAAAAATTAACAAGAGTCTACAAAGGTGGAGAGCAAACAGTGAGAACATGGCAGCAATTACACATATGCATTATCCAGAAACCAGGGCGAAGTTACATGTAGCCGTCACATTGTAAAGTTGTTAGGATATTTAACATGACCAATTTCTATTTGTTTGGTTTTTAATTAACCCTGATGACACTGCGCTCTGATTTAAGTCCCACCTTAGCTCTCAAAAGGGAAAACCTCTGCTCAGAGTTGACAACCCAAGGAGGCTGTCCCTCCTGGCTGCGCCCAATGACTCTCCACGACAGCTATATGGAAGGTGGATTTGGCTGCCACACTTTGCCTGCTACTTAGCACGAAATTCAAAAGTAGCTAGTAAACAAGGCTAGTAAGACAGCAAGCACAACATTGTGCCAACTACCTTCAATTTAAGATCCAAATTGTTGATAAATGCATACGTATACCTCTTTTAATGGAAATGTAGTTTTGCATAGAAATGAGTAGAAGAATCTACAGCAACTCTATTAGCCAGGCGTGCAATGCCTTCCCTGACTGCCATGAAGAAACCTGCCTCTTCCACAGCACATGATCCTACTATCCCCAAAGTAGTTGTGAAATACTGAACTGATGAAAAAGGAATTTCATTATCACCCACTAAAAAGTCTCCTCTGAGAGCAGCTTCCCCACAGCACACACACTCCTTGCTCGGTCTGACCACAACAATTTGCTTACTGGAGCTGCTTCAGTACTGACCCGCAACAAGGTCTCTGAAACCCCTGTGAACAGGGCTTTAAAAAACCTTCTAATACATTTCCTAATGTTACTTTAAGTAGCATGCTTACCTTATTTCATATAAAATTTCATTATTCCATAAAATCCACCAACACAAAGAAGAATATATATTATTGCCCATCATCACAGGATCTAAAGTACTGGAGCTATAAAGAGTAAGCCACAATTTTAACAATCCACTCTAAGTTTCCTATTACAGAATCCCTCACATCTGTGGTTAGCATTTGTACTTCAATCCGGTACAGGGCACACACAGTGAGAAAGTACTAAATAAAGCTACTGCTGCACTGCAAAAACTAGAACTAATGGAGGGCAGCTACACAGCACCTGCACCTGACAGTGTAACTGGGAGATTAAGAAAATTTATTACCTAACTAATCGAGACTGTATGGATTCTTGAATCTGTGTCAAAGGATATCAGTAATAACCTGACCCACAGCGAAAGCATGAACTTTAAACAGACTGTGGGAACGTAAGGCAACCACTCATCGGTCATGACTGCAAGAAATATTTTATTTTTCAGTGGTATGTAGACTGTGTGCATTTATCAGCATGGGCACCTACCAGAATGGACTGCTAAGAGAACACCCAGCCCAGTGGGCAGCTTGCCATGCAGTCATACGTGCTGCTGCTGCAGAAAATGGCAATACTGATAGCTTGAGCAACTCGAGGGAGAAACAGCATGAGAAACCCTGGCACTCCACAGCCAAGAAAAGTAAACTGATATTGGGTTATAAACTTAGTCTGTAAAGCCAAGTGGCTCCAGCTATTTGAAGAATCCACGGGCCACTTCGGGAGAATAATCATTTAACATCATCTGAGGGTAATGCAACAGTGAGGATCAAATATAGGAGAGTCTGAGAAAAAGTACCTGGGGAAAACAGCTAAGCAGCTGAGATCTACCGAACTTATTCTCAAAGCAGATTTGGAAAATCGGTGACATGAACATTTAACAACAGACAAGCTAGAAAATAGTTCTAGAAAATACATGAAAGTAAGTTATGAATTGACTGAAAAAAGAAAACCAACAGTAAGCTGCAGCTCCATGTTTGCCCTAAACTTCAGAATCTCTATTGGTTGCATTTTTAGTGGTAGCCCCCCTTCGTGAAACTAAACAAATTATTAAGAAATGTTCCACTCCAAATTAAATTGAGACCCATGATACATCAAAATTTATGATCATAACGGGGGAGAAATGTTCATTTTGATTAGAACCTGATAAGTAAACCCATAAAACAAGCATTTTGCAACAGCAGGGAGTCACGTGAAGTAAACTGATGAAGTAAACTTCTTGAGGCACTTTTATAATAAATGAGAGATCTTGAGAACATGCCTGTTAACTGACAGAAATAGATTTTAATTCCCATTCACATTTATTCTGGATACTTCATTCATGAGGCATGTAGGAACTAATGTTACTTTAATAACAGAAACGCTTCAATTAGCTTCTCTTGTACTGGAGCTATCTTAGTGACTCATTTTATCATGCCCTTTCCAATACCTAGAGAGAACCTTCCAATTTCAAAACATATGTCCATTATTTTTTAATTAATTCCTCCAGTCCACATTATACGGTTCCAATTAAGCCGAGTATGTCTCTCATTTTCTGTCAATAACAGTCAAATGTACAGCTGAAGCGTTCTCAAAAATCTGCCTATGCTATAAATTGCTAGGCTTTTCACCAGGGATGAAAGGTCTCTACAGCAAATTAAATCTTTCTAGAACCTACCTCCCCACAATCATTTCCCTCTCCCTCATCACTGCTTAAGACACCTTAAAAATGACCATCATCAAAACTCTCAAAACATCCCTCAGAATGACTCAATTCTTGGACACTTTCCCCTAGTAATCGCTGCACAACCATGAGGCAGAGCTGAAGCTCTTTCTGGAAGAGAAAGGACAGCGGGGGCTCGCACTCCCTGCCCTCACTGCCCGCTAACCCATCCGTTCTGAGCACCGCAGAGCTACTAGCTTCAGAACACCATCGCAGCCCTGCATGATGGAAAAGCGGGCAGATCTCTGCCTGTATTTCACTCCCCCCTTTTAGAAAAATCTGTCTCGGAAGAAGATTTAATACCTTATCGCTATTTAGGTTTAACCACCAAACCTATAAATCGCAAGGTGAAGCATCAGGTGTTTCTTTCCCTTCCTCTAAATCTCACTAGAATCTGACGCTTCTCATTGCAGTAAATGTCTCTTTCACGTACAGCAGCTGGAGAAGCGTGGGGAGAGAGGGAACATGAAATGTGACAGCATTCAGTCATGGGGCAAAAACTCTGCTGTGCTTGGAGGCCGTGTGAGCCACTTGTGACTGCAGCAATCCACAGCAAGAGCCAACAGCAGGTCATGTTTTAACCACAAGTGAGAAAGCTCACTGGAAACTGAACTCACACATCTGTGCCAGAGCTTCAAGCTCAGCATTTTACAGACGAGTCTGAAAACTTAAGGGAGCAGCTCTAGCCTCCTCTCATCGTCCCCTCCACCTTAATCTGTAATAATACAGAAACGCACGAGAGTACGGTGCCCAACCTGCCAACAAAGAGCCAGAGTGAGACTGTCCAAGGAGCAAGGAAAGGAAAGGTGATCCAGGTTTGAGAATCCAAAAGGTCAAACAGCAAACTGTCACTAGATGCACCTGCTGCACCCTGCTGCGTTATCATTAAATCCTGAACATGAAACACTATGGCTCAGGAATAGACCACAAAATTAAGCCCCCTTTGCTTATTTTCAGTGTATTCAAATCATACGTGTATTTCCCTTTACAGTCTTTCACAGAAGAATATATGAATATGCAGATATCAGACAACTGCTTTCATAAAATAAGCATTGCTTGCTTTTCCATTAGCAACAAAACATGACAAAGCTTAGAGCTAACAAAAACAATTTTTTTTTTTATGCCTACTTACTAAAATTGTCTAGAAGATAGCAGAAATGTTGAATTAAAGTCAATGGCAAGAGGCATTTTCATTAGTAGCCTGTTAATCCCAAAGAACATAACTGGAACACAGCTCAAAATATGGAATTAGTTTAAAATGGCTGCAAAGTTAAGTCATCTGCGAGTTCATATTGAAAGCTTAGGGATTATTTAATGTCTTTTTTCTTACAAATGCTGACTGTTGCAATATTTAGATACTTCCCTGGTTCCTTTACACTCAAAGAAGGGCAGAAAAAGAAGATGGATGAAAAGACTGCTGTCTTCAGGATGATACTGTCCCCCCCAGTAGAAAAGATGGAAAAATACACTTATTTTTATAGAGCAAACATAGGAGAACTTCAAGTATCTCTTGCCACGATGAAGTAATCCTTCTACCTCTCAGTGTCAGAGGATCACTGCTGAAAGTGGCCAAAACAATCTTGTCTATGTCCTAATACAGAAGTGAAGTGCAATAAACAACAACAAAAAGATAAAAAGATCCTTTCACATCATAAATCCCTGATTTGTGATTCCTGGTTTCTTGGAAATTACTGGACTTGAGAAAATTCACCTTTTGCCAGCACCATTTCCAGAGCTCTACGTTGCATGAGGTTATTAGGCACGAGAGATCTGCACTGTCCCAGACAAGAGTCTTAATCAGTATAAATAAATAAATAAATAAATATATCTCTATAACACAGCAGCAATAAAGTATTCTAATAATGGGATCCTGCATGTGAAAATAGATTGTGCAGCCAGCCCTCCATGTTCCAGGCTTTGTTTCAAGGAGTTTAACAGTGTCATGGCCACGCAGCTGGGACTCCGCCTCACATAATGGCCCCAGCTGTTTTGCTTTCTATATGGAGTCTTAGAGAAAATTTACAAGATTACACGAGTTCTTCTATTAATAACACATAAAACAGAGAAAAAAATATTTTGAGTGTTCAGAAAGAGCAATATTCATTATGCTCAGAGGGAAGAACAGGACAAGTCATCCCCAAATTCTTATCAAAGAAAACGGAAAGCAAGGATGAAAAATGCTCTTCTCTCACATTCGGCCAGTTTCCTCACTTCTGAAGTGCAGTACCCATGAAAAGCAAGGAACTAAAATGTACTTTCAGGAAGGGTTTGAAAGCATTCTTTCAAGTGTTCTTTGTTATGCCTAGACAGAGCTAGAAATCAGAACTACTTGGCACAGCCTCCTCAGGGGCTCGCACTGTATAGGAATGGCATATGATTGACAGATCGGACCTATCCCTGAAAATCTTGTAGAGAAAATATTAGATATTTTCTGCTTCATGGTGTTAGTAAACTAGAAGATAAACAGATAAATGTTCTCCTCCAGCTAGGGTGGCCAGTTGTTTTTAAAGAGCAAGTAATTCCAGTCATTACTTTGGAACTTAACTGAGGATCAGCACGGAAATAACTAAGTATGAATAAAGTAAATGATGCACAGAGTTTCAGGATGAGCTGAATGATTACCAGAAGCTAATAGCTGTTTTGTGCATGTTGTTCTGATTACCAACATCCATAAACATTCAAGAGCCCATCCTTAGTAGTCCAGCAAGAATGGCAAAATGCAACCAATTCCAGCAGCAAGAGGAAGGGAAGAGGAAAGATGTAGTTAACTGACAAGCTTGGAATAAACCTGGGACAAGCAGCCCAACCTCCTGCCATCGTACTCAAAGAATCTGAACAGCAGGAAGCCCATAGGCAACCCAATGCTCCTCCATAATGCTCGACTTGGTCTTCATTCAGGAGCAGTCCCAGAGGCATTCCCCACTATGAAGTTTCCAGCCAAGACTGGGATACAGCACATCAAACTGCATGATGTCTACCAGCAGAGGGAGGTGTTCTATTAAATTGCATTTTCCAAAACCTTCCTTCCCTGCACACTGATTTCAATGTTACAGAATAATCATCAGTAGGTAACAAGCTTCCCTTTTTCTTAAAAGATACTTTGAAGAGTCTCTTGTTATGCATATCCACTTTAGACTAAATTACTGCTATGGCAGATTTGACTTTCTATTTAACACAAGCAACTTAGTAAATAATTTCCTAGTTAGGAACTTTCCTAACTTATCCTTGACGATAACTTCCTGGTCCAGGTATTAGATGGACCAACCCGAGGTGAAGCATTGCTGGATCTGGTGCTCACCAACGCAGAGGAGAGCATTAGAGAGGTTAAGACTGGAGGCAGCCTGGGCTGTAGCGACCATGCCCTGGTGGAGTTTGTGATCCTGAGGAATCTAGTCCTGGCAAAAAGTAGAATCAGGACCTGAACTTCAGGAGAGCAAACTGCCAGCTGTTCAAAGAATTACTGGATGGGATCCCCTGGCATGCCCTTAAGGGCATGGGAACAGAACAGAGCTGGCAGCTCTGCAAAGACACCCTTCTGGTGAGAGCGCAAGAGCTCTCCAACCCCCAGCAGAAGAAACTGAGCAGAGGTGGTGGACGACCAGCAAGGCTGAGCAAGGACCTGCAGCTTAAACTGAAGGAAGAGAGGGAAACGTGGTGGTTGCAAGGTGTTGGCAACACCAGGTATGTTTACAGAGTGGGAGAAGAACTCCTTGAGAGCAGCCCTGCAGAGAAGGACTTGGGCGTTGTGATCGACGAAAAGCTGGCCATGAGCCAGCAGTGCGCTCTCGCAGCCAGGAAGGCCAACGGCATCCTGGGCTGCATCAAGAGAGGGGTGGCCAGCAGGGAGAGGGAGGTGATCGTCCCCCTCTACTCTGCCCTTGTAAGGCCTCACCTGGAGTGCTGTGTCCAGGCCTGGGGCCCCCAGTACAGAGGGGATGTGGAGCTGTTGGAGTGGGTCCAGAGGAGGGCCACCAAAATGATCAGAGGGCTGGAGCACCTCTCCTGTGAGGAAAGGTTGAGGGAGTTGGGACTGTTTAGCCTGGAAAAGAGAAGGCTCCAGGGAGACCTCATTGCAGCCTTCCAGTACTTGAAAGGAGCTTACAGGCAGGAGGGGGACCGACTTTTTACACAGGTGGATAATGGTAGGACAAAGGGGAATGGGCTAAAACTGAAAGAGGGGAGGTTTAGGTTGGACATCAGGAAGAAATTCTTCACTGAGAGAGTGGTGAGGCGCTGGCACAGGCTGCCCAGAGAAGCTGTGGCTGCCCCATCCCTGGCTGTGTTCAAGGCCAGGCTGGATGGGTTCCTGGGCAGTTTGATCTAGTGAGCTGGTGGCTGGCAGCCCTGTCCACGGCAGGGGGGCTGGAACTAGATGGTCTCTGAGGTCTCTTCCAACCCAAGCCATTCCATGATTCTATGAACTAATCCAACACTTCCATCTCAAACTATCAGCTGAAAACCCTGCCCTTTATCCCCTCCTTCTAACCCATGATGTGAATAACACAGAAGTACTCATTTTCCATCTGACCAGGAGGTATTAGAGATGTTTTTCCAAAAGAGAAACTACTTCTGCATTCATCAGTGGGGTGGAAAAAATGAAGTGGCATCACATTGCTCTCTTGCATGAATCAGCTCAGCAAACCATCAAGCTTGATGAATACATAAATTAAAATGGGGAGAGGGAGAGTTGCAGTAGCAAGACTAATGCCATTTTATCTTTGGTAAATTCTGCTGTAAAAATGTGCAGGAATTAGCACTGTTAGTTTCCTAGATGACAAAGGAGTGGCGCTGACAATGCCCAATGTTTGATTTGTGTGTAACTGTGAGTGGACAGACAGCTCTGGGAAGAGATTCAGAGTACCAACAGAAGGAGAAAAATTACTGCAAAACTAAGTGTCTAAATCACTCTCTCAAATACTTACCTCAGTTGACTAGGCTTGGCAACTCAGTAATGCATGGGAAAAAAAAAATTCCACTAGCCAGCCATACCTCTTTACAACAGTTTCACTTATTCTGCAGAAGTAAGGAATAAATACAAATCCCTTGTGTTTGAGAAGCTGTAGGCTTCCTACACTGAAGAGCTGAACAGTTGATATCTGCAAGCTTAAACAATAGCAAATAGAAATATTTATGAAAAACGGAGCCTTAGTGTTTTGTTTTTTTTTTTTTTTAAATATATCATATAGTACACAAATTCCTGTCTGCAGGAAAAAAACAGCTGTGTCAGCCATTGCACTGGCTATTTCTAACTGAAGCCTACAGTTCTTCAATATAGGAACTCTCGGTGGTATATTTTATTATTAGAAGCTCCCATGTTGATGCTCTGATATTGCTAGAACAACTTCAGAACATCTTCTGAAGGATGGATTTTATTCTCATAGTCATAGTAGGACCATAGTGACAGGTGTGATACTATATGCGCTACACTTCTATGCCTATATATGAAATGAACTTCAACAAAATTAGTACATTTAGCACAAGCCAAAATGGAAGAAAAAGGCTTATTTTCCTGTATGAGAAAAGAACACTAGAACCATTAATTTTATTCATACTATAGGCTTAGATTATCTCTAAAAACACTATGTCAACAGGAAAAAAAAATAACACTAAAAAATGGGCAACACTAAATACTTTAGAAGTCAGCTTTAAGAAATGCTTCTCTCTCTTATTTTTTAGTGTCTATGTAAACACTAGCATAGAAGATTCTGGGCAATTAACAGTGGCAGCTCAACTCAAAACAGGAGTACAATGAAGGCATTTAGGGTTATTACATTCCCCAACAGCCAAATGTGTGCCTTTTTTTTTTTTTTTAATAATCTCCATGCTGATGCACATGTTCTCCAAGATTTTAACTAAGAAATTAACTCCTAGACTTGCACGCTGTGCTGATATTGCGCAGGATCTCAAGTCTATTTAAGTATGAAAATTTGAATCTTAACTCTTGTTTCATAAAGGCAAGTCTCCTTCAAGTCTCCTACATCCAATTTCAAAGACCCAAGGGTGCCCCCAGTTATGTCCCATCTTCTTCCTGCCAAATTCAGCAATGACGAAGAACACATCAGTTCGACAGGCATCCTGATATGAAACCCATGCACTTAATTCCATCAACATAGTCCCTTGCTAATTAATTTGTGACCTCTGCAACACACAGTGGGACGTCTATCTACAGTCTCCTCTAGTTCCCAGCCCAGGATATAATTCCATCTGGACTGCAGCGCTGCTCTGACTTCCTCCTTACTCCTTCACTTCCAAGCTCCCCAGGCTATATTAAGACCCGTCAGCTACAGCTGGGATAAACAGAGTGGTTACAGAAGCCCAACTTTCAATTACAAGATTCCACTACCTCATATTTAATATTAAGAAGAACACTCATTTTTGTATTTTGCAGACATTTACACTAACAGCTGTGCTAATTCTATTCTGTCTGGTCTGCCTCGAGCTGAATTTTACATTATTAAATCACCACCAAACGTAGTCCTGCTTGTGATGTTGCTTGAGATAGCAGATTTCAATTTGCACATTTAAAAGAGGTTCTGAAAAACAAAGATAGATCAGTGACTTGAAAGAGACCATGGAGGCAGAGGCGATGGATGAAACCCAAGCTTCTCTAGTACATTCAACTGGAATATTTCAAGCTGCTTTATACAAAACCGCACACCAGAGTGCAAGATGTCCCATGTCATATATGTCTGAAGGTAAAGCTCCTGTTTACTGTCAAGTTATCTTTTTGGTATTTGCAAATAGACTTTGAATGCTGTTAGCTACATTTTCATAGCCATTTTGTAAAGGTATCCAACTGTCTTTAGAGATAGGGAAAAGCTGTGTATGAAGAAAATTAAGCCACTTGTCCAATTTCATGCTGGAGAGATGCATGAACAAAGTCAGGAAGCCTACACTCATTTCAAATTTGGGAAGCTTTTTTTTTTTTCCACATGAGTATTTTTAGAAGCTGTGAGAACAGTTTGCCCTGTTCTCTTAGAGTCTTTCACTTGTAGCCATTATTGGTGATGCGGTGCTGCCTCATCAGAGCTTTGGCTGGCCCTGTACTAACATTCTTTTACTCAATTTCAGGAATTAGTTAGGAATTGTTCACTTGTGCACAGGAAACAGCTTGAAGATAGCAATGGAGAACGGAACTGAAAACATAAGAGCAAAAATCAGCAAAGAAAGAATATAGTATCTTGTGTGAAGAACTTAATGCCACAAATCAATTAGCATCAATATTCCCATACTGGCCTTTTTGCTTGCAGGTTGTAAGGTTTGCCATTTGTATCTCGCCTAATCATACTAACCCTTCTAAATAGTCAAAACTTGTTTAAGACTGTCTCTGAAAAATTGAAAAAATCATCCAATCCTCCAGAAGAGAAACAGCACTTCTAGAATACTTAAGTAGCCTGTTATTCTGCAGATGTGACTAGCTTAAGTTCATATAAAATAATGTCAGAGCTGACATCAGGAGTTTTTCAGTTCTTGACATCTGCTTTCCTTTTCCAGAAGATCCCAAAGTAGCACATCATGAGGTGTGCAGAAGTTACCACTTTTGGTTCTAGAGCTTCTCTCTCTTATGCTTGCTTAACAAACCTAGAGTCTCTTCCTTTCTCCACACTCCTTAAAAAAAAAAAAAAAAAAAAAAAAAGCAGTTTTATGAGCATGAAATGTGTTCTTCGGTCTTTGGTCAATTTAAAGATGATTCAACCCACAGCACGTATTTCTCAGAACTTGCTTTCCAACAAAACTACAAAACGGCACTGAATTGCAACACCATGAGGATAACTGCAGCAGTCCAAAAATCTGCAGCACTCCTTCACAATGAAGACATGGCACTACTCTGAAGGATTTTCAGAGCAGTCTTCACTTCAAAAGCAAGCAGCAGAAAAGTAATCATTTTTTAAAAACGCACTGCAGTCAAAGGCTGCAGCCCTGTCTGTCAAGTTCCCCATAACACTGGGTCCTCAGCTTTCCGTTTAATTCATGCTACAGACTGAGGCAGGCACATGCCAGTGGGCAGTGGTGGCTGTACATGTCCACAAATGATGCACCACCAACTCAAGACTCGTGTTTATGATTTTCTGCATTACCTACTTGCCAGGCCTCTTTTTTCAGCAATTTGCAAGGTAAATGATTCCTAGAGATATTTGTATTGTCTTCTCACCTAAACATCACTCTACTTTCCTTTTCTTTAGTCATTCTCTTACTTCTGCTGCGCTGGCAAAACATGTTAGTACTGGCTACATGGCAAGCAATCCCAGTGCACCTTAATCCTGTCAAAAGCAGAGGACGCTGACAGTAACATGTTTAGGAAAACGCAGAAGATCAGAAATGTACAGAGCTGTCCCTCTGCTATTTTGAAATCATCTCCATAGTTTCTTTAAAAATAAAACACAGAAACAAATCGCAGCCTGCTCTTCTGATGCTGAGAAAGTAGAGTTCCCATCATCTTCATTGCCAGTTCAACGACAGCTGACTGAAAGGCTTTCATCAAATCTCATGTGGTGAAGAGCAGAAAGCTGCAGCTTTCCACCTGGGTGCCTGATTAGCACTAAAATACCTTCAAAAACATCAGCTGTTAAAAATAGAAGTTGGAAGCACAGCTCTAACACAAAATGACTGTCTAATTGAAGTTCAAATGAAACTGATCCAAAAGTGCCAAGTTGAAACTACTTTGCAATTTTCTGTCTTACTCAGAAGCTACAAGTTATTTTTACATTGCAACTTCTCACAAGAAGAGAAGAATCCTCTGCAGCAGGTTACGTCATGGACTGACCACCAGTGCCCAGTAGTTCCCCCCGGCTCCCCTGCTCGGTGCCTACCCTTGCTCAGTTTTCCAGAACAGCTTGGAACAATAAGCAGGAAGTACAAGGTCCACAGCCAGGAATGTCTGAAATTTTTAAACTGAGGTTATATGCCTCGTTCAGGCAAAAGATAACATCTGTTTTGTATGCAACTGCAAACAACAGATGCAAATAAAAACATCTGCACAAGAGATTTTTGGAAGTACTACTTCAGCCACAGAACTAGAAATCACATCAGAAAAACAAAGAACACTAGAATATATATTTATCTACCTGAGAACAGCTGAAAGTGTCCAGCGTAGGTAGTAGTAACCTATGCAATTTCCTTTAACACTACCACTCATGTTACTCCATAATTCAATTACTCACTGAGAACAAATCTGTGGGTGCAAACTGAAAGGCAACGTCAAGCATTTTTTCCAGCTAAAGCTGTAGCTGCAAACTAAAAATATTTATTTCAAATTCAGTTCAACAACTAAATATAATGAGAACAGAGAATAAATAGCTATAGCAGGAGGGAAACGATGCTCTTAAGGTGTCATGCACCTGAAAGTAATTTTTAGCAGAGTAAAAATCAGAATGGGCCACAAAATGAGACTTTACAATAACAGCATGCAATTTACATACTGCTTTTATTCAGACAAATAAATCATTTGTCATCTTTATGAAGCATTAAGCAGTATTAGGTTAAAGATTCAAAATTATGAGAATAGTTTTCTCACAAGCACTCGCTAAACTACCCCAGAAAGTCGTTTAGTTTGTTAGCTCAATTTACAGAAAATTTAATCAATGAATCTATCAAATTTCATTAAGCTTATGCAGATGTACTGCTCTCATAAGAATGACTTGGCAAGCAAAATTTTTTTGTGTGAGTTGACCCAGTAGGTCCCTTTCTCCTCTGTTTTCACTGTAGAGATTTTAAGCAGGCTGGGACATCTCTCCTTGCCTGAAGTCTAGCCATAGTCCTTCTTTTCAAACTGAAATGGTGCCTTGAGAGCAGAACTACCACTTCACCATGCCATTCTCCTATTCAATCCCCTTAGTGTTTCTCATGTGCCAGAATTTGGTCACAGTGACGTAAGCACTTCTGTTGGGGCACCCTATTACATTTAACTTCTGTATTTCAGGATCAATTTTCCAAGACCATTCACCCTCATTAGGGCCTTACTAAGTAAGGAGGCAACAATTCCTGGGTTCTCCAGGCAGTGTATCATTGCTTCTTCGAATCAGCATTTTGTCCAAAGACATAAAACAAAATGATCAAGTTACTTTAACCCAGCACAGTGACAGGCAGTTAATGCACAGTGTGCTTGTCAAGCCGTACTCCTAGCAGCCTCACGAAGCACAACTACAAGAGACAACACTCCGCCCTTGTCAGATCCACATCCATACTCACATACAAAACCCAAACTTCACAGAAGCAATAAGAAGCCAGAGCAATAAAAAAAAAGTGCAGGGGAGCAGCAACTTCTGTTGGGCTCCAGAAAGCTCTGCTTCTTAAGCTGGTTTTGCTAACTTCATGAAATCTTACTTCCACTGATTAAGAATCTTTTCGCTCAGACATGCATCCCAGTTGCATAGCCTCCACTGAGAACAGCAGTCTTTTGTATAAATATTAATGTTTTAAATCTGTAAAGGCAGCCAGCTGTGAAGAATGGTTTTCCTTCAAAATTCGGTTCTTATTTTCTGTGGTTCCACCTCATACTGCATAAATTGAGTTATAGCTTCAAGATTCTGCTGGAATTTTAATCTTCATGCTCATGGATATTTCAATACTTAACAATAAGGACAAAAAAAAAAATAATTATCTGCATTGTAAGAGTTTACACATTAAAAAAAAAAAAAACACTACTTCAGGAGATACTGGTTGGCAAAGAGCTCTGCAATGACAATTGGAAATACTGAGGAAAAACATGCTCCCAAAGTTAATTTTTTTCTGTCTTTATTTCACCAGACTCGCAGAAGAGCAACAAAGAAACCTCTTGGATGTTGCTGCTTTATGATTTATGCTGCTTCCTTGCAGATTTTTGAAATTTGAGAATAACTTAATTACTCAGAGTATCTTCTGATGTTTTACAGTTAGCATAGCCAGAGCCATCACGTGTTCATAGCCCTTAGTGAGCTGCGGTTTGTTGAAAAAGAAGGAAAGTAGAAGAGAATCTAATTCGGAAAACATGTCAGTATAATCACAGCGTTCACAAAACCCTCAGAGCTGACAAATTACACGATGTGTCAGACCCATTTGCTTGAGATCTGACACCACTCCCCAAGTTCCAACCAGAAATCAGATGGATCTGTATCGGAACCAGTTCTACATTCAGACCGCTGCCGTTCGAGCACCCAAACGGAGGCGGGCTTAGCTGGAGCGAGCACCTTACAGCTCCACAGCCAGTCACCGTCACTGTACTTGAAGTACCTTGCTTCCTTGTGCTACAGTCTCAAGAATCTCTGATTAACACATCTGTAATTTGATAGTTTGCTACTTGAACACAAGTGTTAGAAAAGTCTTAACCCCCCCTTGCTTACAGCTTTCAAACGGCTAAACTATTCCTCAAGACCCAATGATGGTTGAACAAATGATGTAATCCTCATACAGCTGGATATACAGATCAGTCTCCAACATAAAGGGCCAGGATTACAAGCTTGGAGTAAAAGAAAATATTGAAGGTATTTTTTTTCCTGGATGCTGAGAAGATCTATTGTTTAGTGCAAGGATCACTCTGTTCACAGCACTCGGAAATTCTGGGCCCTATTGCACTATCTCAGATATTCAAATACACACTTTTCAAATGAGTAATAGAAAAATAATTTTGCCAGGCTGAATCTTTCTGTAGGCAATTCCACACTAATTCTACATCTACATATCTTTCTCCTTTCCTACTTTCATCTCTTTCTTCTACTAATATCCTAATTAATGAGTACATATACACACATCTCCACATCAAAAGTGAAAAAAAGACACGTCATCTCTAACACAAACAAAAATATTTAAGAGTCACTTCTGAAAATGTGACTTTTCTATTGCAAATTGACAATTTGATTGCTCTGCTTTCCTCTCCAAGGTGCCTCAACACGAAACAAGTTACTACTGCTGTCATTTTCTACTGGTTAGCAGACTTTGTCCCATGCAACTGGAAGAGAGTCCTGGTTCTGTGCAGGACTGTCAGTTACTATGCACTGGATCTTTCTCCCTTTCTCCCCACTTCCATCCCCTCAACCCACACCACAATGTATTTTAATAATAAAAAATCAAGTATGTGAAATGAAAGGGGAAAATCTGGGGCCAAAACCTGCAATGAACTCGTGTATCACAAACCATGAAACACCACCAGTTCACTTCACTCTGCTGCATATACAAAGTACCTTTTTTATCCCTTCTGTAAGGGATAACACACACATACCTTTCCAGCTGCCCAACGTCATCTTTCCCTCAAGTCCTTCAAACAGAAGTCACTTACACTGCCTGCATGGTTTTACCCCAAGCAAAAAGACGAGGAAACAGCCAGCATGAAATGGTGAAGAAGCCTGTATAACATAAGTTGTCATACACACGTCTTAGAGCTCGTTTAATTGTTTTAACTGCTGCTGGACAAGGCAGAGTAGGCCCGCTAAGGACTTTGAGAGTAAACCATTAAAAAGTAGAGCACAATTTTTAAGCACGTCCAACAAAATTTAGGAACTTGAGTAGGCTTTTTTATGCTATATCAAAAACCAAGTTCATAACATCCATAAGACACGTTTTTCAAATTGGTGCATGCTGCAAAAACATTTTTCCTTCATTACCTGCCACATTTCACCCACTAATCTAGGAGATTCCTCAGAGGACCAAACAAAGCACCAGCCATGTTTAGTGGATAAAAGTACAAAGAATAATTACAAAAAATTATAGAATACACAGAAGAGAATATTTATTTTCCATTAAGAGAGCAAGTCCCACTAGAATGGGGAGCATAGATGGGGTGGATAAACCAGTTTGTTTTTGTTTTTGTTTTTTTTTAGAAGAGATGATATACTTANTTAGGAACAGAAAGGAACACAAAACATGCAAGTCTGATGATGAACATGGTTTTGTACTGGGATATCCAAGAAGCCTAGAAACTGCAGAGTACAGAACATGACTGGTGACAAAGCTGATTTTATTCCTGTCCCAGGATTAAGTTTATATCTCTGCTGTTGTACGCAGCATAGACACACAGGATAAAGATAAATGCTGCGTTGGGATAAAACACAGAACACAAAAATGACCAAGGAAAGTATTAAAGATCTTAATTATCTTTATAAATTACTTATCCCATCAATATGCTT
>VXAV01011565.1:836381-854693 GCA_013399715.1 Alectura lathami
CCCATCAGGTTTGGCAGAGAGGTCTTTAAAAGCAACACAGCAGAGCCCTCAGAAGACCAGTTTGATGCTACCCAGCTGGGAGTATGAGAACATGGATTGTGATGACAAAGTCACTGGGTGAGAAACTCGTGGTCCTGCAGAGCGTGGGAAGGCAGAGAAAGAAGAATGAGCAGGAGGACGAACAGAAGGATTTTGCTTACAGTCACTTCCCCAAGACCACCCTGCCCAGCGCGCAGGCTACAGATTTGTGCTGAGCACTCAGGACCTGTTCTGTTCTCCAACACTCACTTTCTGGGTGATGTCACACGCGTTACTTCAGCTGAATTCCTTTCCACTTATTCCACTTGCTGGCCTTGTCAAATTAAGAGTTTGAAGTCACTGAGCATAAGGTGAAGTACAGTAAAGCCTCACATAAATTTCTCATCCAGACATACCAAATCTTCAGATTCAGCTTCAAACCCCCTGCCAATACGTTTAAATTTTCTTGTGTCTTTTGTTGGCCTTCTATGCATATTCAACAGTAGATTTCCAAACAGTGTTTTAATAAAAGCCTGGATATAAAAAAATTACTGCTTCATTATTTATTAATTATTGCTTTTACTGCTTCAAGAAGTACTAAAGAAATTTTCATTCCAAAAGCTTGTCTAAAGAATTAGAACCAGAATTTCCTATTCTGCACAAAGATACAATATTAATATTTAATCAAAGGACTTGCAAACTAGCTGCAGCCCAACAAATTAACCTAACACTCCCCCTCCATTTTAGTACTCCTCTTGGAATGCCTCACACCAATAAACCTGCTACATTTCAACTTCCATGAACAAACCATTAATCTTCCCCACATTGCTCATCTCCTAGGATAATGTTTGATCTAATTCTAGCAGATTTTCATTTCAGAACCAATTGTAAATCTCAGCATGGGATTACATATAATTTCTGTGAGACACTCACCCAGGAATCTGCTGACATGCACTTCTTTATTGGAGGCTCAAGGAGAAAGGTTAGTTGAAAAAAGAACATTAAAAAAAAGTAACACTTCTGTCCTGTTAATCACATTGATATGACTACATTAAAATCTGACTTAAGGGCTCATGGCATTTCTATTTACCTTTAGGAATTTAAAAGCAAACTGTCTACTCTTTATAGGTGCTCTTCATTGCATCTAGTGAGTTGCAGCAATTAATGCAAGGCAAGAAAGCTGCTCTGTAAACCTGCTGACAGCTGTTTAACGAGAGAGGTGGAAAGCGGTGGACACGTCCTGGCAGCGCGCTTAATGGACACACAAACACCCCCAGCCATCAGCCTAAAGCAATACTGGCAGAAAATTAACTGAGAGATACAGAGCTCATTTAACAGGGACCCACAGCAATCTGGGCAATATAAGACTGTGTAGGGGTTGGGCGAGAGAAAATGAGAAGATGCATTTCTTCAAGGAGATGGCAGCCTTTAATTTCACAAGTCATTTTATTTAGCCTTGTTGCTTCAGTGCACAAACCGCTGCCTCTGCTTTGCAAAGCAAATGCTTTTGTACAGATCTGTAAGCTCCCTGGATAGAGCATGTCACGAGCTTGCTCGAGTTTAAAGGAGATTTTCATGTTAATAACACTGCCACCATACCATGTTTTCTTCAGACACTTCAGGATGTGGCTGCAATATAAAGGACGGTCTCTCACACATTCAAAATCCAAATTGCAACCACTGTCAGACCTATTGCGTGACATTACTGACAGAAAAGCAAACTAGCGTATCGACTGATACCTACTGTGGGCAGTGGGAAACTCTCAGAAAGATCTCTCAATTACAGTAATAAATACTCTGACTTCATTCTTTACAAGAAAAATTATCTATTAATTCTGATTCAATAACCAACAGCCTAAATGAGGCTACTCTGTAAGGTGCAGTGTAAACAAAAGAAGAAAACATGCAGAGACAAGACTGCAAGAAGTGTGTTTGGGATATTACAGCATACTTCAGTTACTGTAATGAAGTCACAAAGGTCCAAGCTTCCCACAGAATTTCTGTGGAATTCCATCCTTGTGGTGACTAAGATAAAAGACCAGACAGTGGTATTTTATGATCCAGTACAAAAGGCAATCATTCTGTCAGTCAGTATATATTTAAGCAACTTTCCGTGTGTGGCACTGTGAGCATGCTTCTTATTAAGGAGTAATAAAATTTCAAGCCCACGAATCCTCTGCAATAATCAAAATGAGGAAAATGTCAGGTTCCAGAAAACAGACAGCTTGACATTTCCCACCACAGAACACAAACACCTGAAGTGACCTGTAAATCCACCACACGCTCTCCTCCTCCAGATTTCCTCTTTGAAGTAGCTGCGTACCAAGAGCTACAAAAAAAGTCTGTAAACCCACAAATGTTATAATGGTATAAAGAGCCAAGTATTCTGTGAAATTTTTAGAATTATGCACCCATCCTCTTTTCCTCTGCAATGTTAACGTGATGAGATAATGAAAGAAGTTTTTTAACCTTAGCAAAAATAAAATACCCCTTCACTTTTTTTTTTTTTTTTTCAAAACAATCATTTTTTGAATACAGTTGTTCTGATCTCTAGTTGAGAATGATTTTATTCCAAAACCTGGAAAACAAAGAAGAACCCTCAGCCTATCCCACTCAATTACTTCCATGAGCCAAGGGCCTGAAATACTGTCCAATGCAAAAATAACCTAAGCACTTTCCAACCAAAATGTATCCAAAACAAGATGACTGCATCACTTAAGAATCTCACGCTGGAGGCAGAAACACACCACAGCTGGGATAACATTTCTCCTGACAGCTGTGGTGCTTTGAGTAGCTCTCAGTGTCTGCTCCTCAGCAGACCAGCCTACGCTGGGCCTTAGCCAACACAACAGCGTGGTGAGCTGCACTGGAGAACTGGGCTGTATTTGGGAAACACAACACCCCCTCTCGTCCCAAAGAGCCTCATAGACTGGACCAAACACAGCTTTGCTGTCAGACTGACTCCAGTGAGCAGCAGGGAGTTCCCAGCCCAGTTGCACAGCAGAACTGAGGGGGCGATGCTGGTGAGGGAGCAACCCAGGAGCCCTCAGGACAGCACTGATGGCACAAGAAACAGACCTGAGACCTGGGCTTTAGTTTCAGGTGCCCATAGCAAGCGCCGTCCCAGTTTTCAGAGCAGTCATGTTCTGAGCATTTGAAGTTGTTTGCAAAATCCCGTAGCCTGGTTATCTTTAGTAGCTCTATGGGAAAGTTTCCTTCCAATAGACTCTCCCTGTGGAGGCATACACGTTTTAGTGTCTCTGAATGTGCTATATACTTGGAGATAATATGTCAATACCTTTCACCTTTTCCCTCTCTTCTTCATGCAGCTCCATCAGCTTTCTAATACCAAAATGTCAGAATCCACTCACGTTTTGATGCGTCTTAAGCATGTTCCAATATACTTTTAGCAGTAACTCCACAAAATCACAAGCATTTCTCTCTCACTCTCCCTCTAACAGACATTCTGAAACCAGCCACATCTTCCACAAATATCCCTTCTTCCATTTTTTTAACTAAAGGACAAAATTCCTTTCTTCATAACCATGCATGCCTTTGCCAGAAGTATCAAGGGAGCCAAAATTTTAGAAAGATTTAAAAGAGGCAACACTGGCACTGCTTCTAAGAGAATAAATACATCACAAATGCAACCTTCCTGTTCCAGAGGGAAATCAGCTGCCAGAGAAGGTCAAAAATAAGCCTCCCTTCGCTCTCAGTTATAAGATGGCAGTCCATTTTGTGCTTATGGATCATTTTCTTCGCCCCTTTTCCTAGTGAAAGTCCTGGACACCTTCTGCTCCAGACAAGGTCCTGAATGCAGTCTGATGCAGTGCAGGAATTTCCACAACATTCCTGAATTCCTCTCATCAATAACGAAGGGAATTCAAGCAATTTATTTTTATCTTCTTGCTTTCAGTGCTGTATTTCTTTCGTTGGAAGGCACCTCTAAGCATTACCCTGTCCAAAACAACATTCTAGTACATGTCATTGGTATAGATTCCTTTTTTCTAGGATGAAGAGATCACAAAATCAAGACATCTCTAGTTACTCCTGAATTAACTTTCAGACTACTTGAAAACATATCACTAGTTTGCCATTAGTTTATTAATTTCCACTACCCTTCCAACACAACCCATGCAGAACTGTCCCTTCTCTTGTACCACCTCACAAACAGCTTTGCAGCCGTAGCACACTGCCCCCAGAGAACTCACCCGTGTGCCCGTGTTTTGACGGGAAAAAAGCAACAGAGACTTTCTATTTTGGCTTACTTGCATCAGTTCATACTGCTGGTGGAACTTGAAAAGACCACTTAGATTTATAGCTAGATTTGAGCTAGTTTAACCTTTGTGTTTAGATGAGTGAAATTAAATTGTCTACCAGCTTAAGTTTTGGATTGAACTTCCCAACAAGGGGGTAAGGGGACAAGATTCATTCAAATACTGAGAAACCTGGACAAAATAAAAACCAGAGAACATGATAGCTTAAGTACTTCTTTGAGGTACAGTTACTGGTTGACAGGTAAAAGTGATAAAGATCAATGAAACAAAATGCATAAAGTCTAATAAAGTGATCTATTTGTCTAGTTCTGCATGAAAAAATGTCCAAAATTAAAACGAAATTAGAAAAACTCACATTAGAGATATTAGATAAAAGCAGCTGTTAAATCCAGAGACAGCTTAGGCCTTCTGAAAGTGAATGTCAGGAAAAGTAGTACCCTGAAACATAACATTATGCCTCTAGGGGATGGTTTTATCTTTAAGATTAAAAAAAAAAAATTGAACACATTATAGTGTCACCTCGCTGTCAGCTGAAAAGTCCGTATCTCGTCATCTGTCCAACTCAAAGGACAACGACAGGAGAAATCTGAGCAGTGAGCTCCACAGCTTCGCAGGTTACGCAGCTTAGTTTTTCCCTGCAGGTTAGGCTATAAATACAAAGATGTGGAATTTTGTTTTGCTCCTACTGCTTCTGCATCACAAGAGACAACAGAGAAAGCTTTAGAAATAAATACACATTTTGGAATTTATCTTGAGTCCTCGTATGCACAAAGTGAAGAGAGGCCGTTAAGTGTTTTCAAAAACAGGAACACTGATATAGTGGAACTAAGCAGATCAAGCTTCCAGACTGTTATTTTAAAAGCACTGAATACATGGCTGGCTGGGCACACTAATAGCCACCTTCAAAAACTAGCTGAAGTAGCTCTATAATGGAAAGACAGCCTAGCTAAATGAATGCCAAGCAGGAAAAACAGCTTATTTTTCCATCACTCTTTGTTTACAAACCTCACAATAGAAGTCTCCACTGTTTGCCCTCTGTCTAATTTATCGTATTGAAAACTGATCTACACAAGCTTCTGTAAGTGGAATACTTCAGAATTATTTAGTGTACAAGGCTAATTACTCGGGTTATATATATATATATATATATATATAGGCTCAAAAAGTACNATTTAGTGTACAAGGCTAATTACTCGGGTTATATATATATATATATATATAGGCTCAAAAAGTACCCTCATACTCTGTTGTTTTGGTTGCTTTAGAAAGTGTTACCCTCTGTTTCAAAATAAAGCCACATCTGAATCTGGATAAGATAAGACATATTTCCTTAGATTTAGGAGCTCTATAGTAAAAACCTGCTTTTCATTTTCCCTATATCCAGAGCGGTCAGAACACCTCTCTGGTACTTCTGTACTCACATGGTCACAAACCACAGCTGTAGCCTTCCTTTAGTAGTCTGAAGCACAGCCTGGGATACTTGCACCACAGCGTGCTCTCACTACTATGAGACTATGGCAGAGCAGTGGCAATTAAGAGATGCAATACTCTGTAGGCTACAGCAGAACCCAAAACACATCTCAGCTCCTCCACTGGAAAGTCATTCTCTGCTCTCAAAAAACACTCAATGTCTAAGAGCAAAGGACAGCCATAGGAAGACACACAGGAAGTAAGAGAATTAGCAGCTAGCAGGGAAAAAAACCAGGATCATCTCTTGAACATATCCGTGTTAATTAGCGTACTAGACCAAAGTGCAGCACTGGCTGTCACTCAAGCTAAAAACAATGTTTCCGGGAGAAAATCTTAGGTTCAAAAGTATATAGGACAAACGTTCTTCAGCAGTGACGGGAATTCTAAGATTTGTTATTATTCCTAGTTGGTGAAATGTATTGCCACTCAGCAAAACATGAAATTAAAAATTCATGTAAAGAAAGCTGTGAGAGTTACAAGCTTTTGTTAACCACTGAAGTATTTATCACATTAGTAGCACAAAGTATGACGACAGATGAGAAAGCTGGAGTTTCCTAAACGGAATTACAAGCTTATAGGGCTATTAACGACCACAGCAGAGGTCTCAATGCATAGAAACCTGTTTTGGCAGGCTGCTGCAAAACCAATAGCTGTAACAGATTTATAAATGTTATACTGCTTCACATGCTGTTACACTTTGTGGTGTACCTGAGTTGCATTTGGTGAGCTAGGAGACCTACACTGTTCTCAGCAGACACATGGCTGCATTACAGTAAGAACACTGCTCCACAGAAATGGACTGGGAAGTATCATCTGTAATTAACAAATCCTCCTGCATGCAAGAGAGGTTATACAAGACACTGCTTCTGTCATTTACACACCGGGCATAGGCAAGTATTTTCCCCGTGGCACACTATTAAAGGCATTCGAACAACAAGAATTCTCATACCAATGATAGTTGCTCACTGGCTATTTTGTTTTGAAAGATACAGATTCAGCTGCTTCCCACTCATTTCAGGTATTACTGTGTTATGTGCAGTAATGGGAAAATTCGGGATAACAAGTTTGAAACAATCAACAGCAATTTGCCTTAAGGAGTCGATAACCTTTGCTGTAGTAAATCAAGCACAATAAGCTATGTTTCATTCTTGAATAAAGACTCTGGAGCACTTAAATGTAGAAATACAGCCAAAAAAAAATAGCAGACACCTGAGAATTTGTTCATAACACTTTGCACAAAAAAGGAATTCAAAATAAAGGCTTGACGGCTATTACACAAGCCTCTAGTGTTTCTGTTTTTCGGATATACGAAGCCCAGTAAATTCAAGATGCTTTTGTACTGTAATTCTGCTCAGTCAGAAGACAAGATAGGTAACTGACCAAGCACAGAGTAGAGTACTACTCAGCAGAGCAGAATGCGGCATGGCCTTCCCTTCTCACAGCACTTGCACTCTTGGAACCAGCAGAAGCGCTCCCTCTTCCTCCTCCAGGATGGAGCTGGCTGCACGGTGTCTGACCAAGACTGCCATCGCCTCCTCTGACAGATGGCCAGCACATCATCAGCTGCCATCAGACAGGAACAAGGACAGCACTTCACCCATGACCCGCAGCTACTTGCCCGCACAGCCGCCCTGCACTGCCTGAAGTGCACTGCGGTACATGAGGTACAGCAGCCAGGATTTAATGTCTTTAAGCTTTGTTACCTTCATGCAACAGACCATGACTTCTGCCGCTCCTCATACAAGCAGGCTGCTGTGGTAAGGCCAGGGGAGTGGTGAGGACAAAAATATATATATAAAAAAAAAAAAGTTGACATGAACTCACACAGTAGCCAACATCCTTAAATGAAGGGCATGTTTATTTCGTTCACCTCCAAAATTAGAAGTATTTACTTCTTGCAACTTCAGTGTTTCTGAACCAAACACTGATGACGTTTAACTGATTTGGGTGCAGTCTCCTATATCATGCAGCCAATTTAAACATCATTTGACGAACTGAACACCAGTTTATAAGAAGCATTTAATACTTCAACCAAGAATGCGGGCTTTGGTTGCTCCCCTCTTTCCTCCCCAGACCCTGATTCCATGACACAGAAAAACAGAAACTGCATTCTCAGCTCTTAATACAACATTATTTTCTGAGCAGCAAAGCACTTATAGCCACATAGAAGTTTTACAAGTCCTTACTGAAAATTCTCTTCTGCACTTCTGTACACACTAATTCTGCGTACAGCTCACAGGCTTCCATGTAACTCCAGGCATACTGAAGGAACTAACACTGTTTTGGCAACAAAACTTTCTCAAGCAGACTCCTGTTTATGGTGCATGACTTCATTCCAGACATGTTTCAAATCAGGTGACACTGAGATGCTACAGCTTCTCATAGTGAGGTGTTATTTATTCTGCTAGCATTTGGAGCACCCTTCCCGCTGCCCCTTGAGAAATACAAGAATTACCAAGGGATGGTACCATCTCCTAATGATTTAGTCTCTGAAATTAACACATTCGTCACTGTATTTTGTACGTGGGCAAAACTATGCAGAACTATGACTTCTTCCTCAGAGTATCTTGTTAGCCCTGCGACCTCAAATGCTTGTCCAAAAATCCCATTTAAAGGCAAATTACCAGGATTTTGAAAAACTCTACAAGTTATGCAACTATCCAAAGTAAAACAATCCAGGACAAGCTGTAATCTGCTCTTATGTGCAAGTCGGTTGAGAAATGAGAGAGAAGCAGCCCAGTAGGAACCTCAGAGGCACATCTGCGATTAAGTCCTGCTTCATCTCAGTTAGGAAGTTACACAGTCCCTGATGAAGACTGAATGTATTTAGGCAGTTTGAACAAATCTCTGGGTTTCCATTTAATTTAGAGAGGGTAGTCTCTTAATTGCAAGAGCCTTTCCAAGCTTTGCATGAAAAAAAAAAAATACTTAGAACGATCTGAAACAAAACTAGTGCAAAATTCCTCCACCATCTCACAAGGCATTGCAGCCAGTGCAGAGACATGTAACAGATGGATGGTCAATTTAACTTACATTCTCAGTTATTAAACATTACCTGCAGCTCCATTAAGCTGCTTTTCTACTGGAAACACTATATAAATTACATAGTGCCCACAATGCAGAGGATTAACTTGACCTTTCTCTAGGGCATGATATATTCCTGCTCAAAGCCATTCAAATACAAAGCTAAAAGGATATTAGCTGTTCTTCTAGCATCAAATGTTACAGTTACATCTTTAGGAGGTGAGCTGGTGAGTGTCAGTCATCCACCTTACTGTTTCTTTATTACAATCACCATGACGTTAATGGACACTGGAAAGAGAAGGGGTGGGGGAGGAAAGTGACAGCTTAAGGTATTACAAGACAGCCATGCGAACCCAGGGATTGAAAACCCTAGCCAGAAAAACCCAGATGTACTGTTGCTATAAGGAACTGTTGTGTGCAGTTCACATGACACCTTTCACCTGTTCTTCCTAATACGCTTCCATAGCTCCTGGAAATGACAGCACACAATATGCTGCAACTGGTTTTAATCCTCTGCCTGGAAAAATTTAAACACTGAGAACTTGCTCAAATATGGATTTTACCAAAAGTAATTGCCTGCCTTGTGGCAAGCTACAACATATTAACTATGTGCATCACAATAACTGTATGTAAATTAAAATTACTTTTGAAATCCATCATTTCAGCTAGACCAATTATCTGATTTAATATATTCACATTCCTGTAAAGTATGGGTAATGCAAGACTGTTCATTGTTCTTAAAACCCCAAGTAAAAACTGTTCCTGCTTCCAATGATTGCTTTTTAGGAGGTATGAATACAAATTCTCTTATGTGTACTATAAAATGTCCTTTAGCACCTGAAATCTCAAGAAATTACTTAAACTTTTACTCAGCTACGAGCTCCATTCTTGTTTGACTGAGCTTGGAAAACAAAGAAAGTTAGGAGAAAAGGAATACTGTCATACAGCAGAAAAAAGAATGCAGGGTATTTGGTTGGCACACTCCTATACATGTAGGTATACAACCACACCAAAGCAAACAATTATATATATATGTATATATATGTATATATATGTATATATTCTTTCCACATAATGGCTTCAAAACACAACAGCCCAAGGAAGCAATAAACATTCCTTGAAGCAATCCAGAACAATTAAGGATCTAATTACACTTTTCCTTCTTCTTAGCAAATGCTTAGCTTGGAACAGCAGGGATATTTTACACAGGTCCACCCTCCTCCTTCCCTGACGATCATGTTTCTCCAAACACTTGCAATGGCATAGGAATGTCCATATGAACATCAGGAAACACTTCTCCACTGTGAGGATGACTGAGCACTAGCACAGATAGATCCAGAGAGGTGGTGGAGCATCTCCATCCTTGGACATGCTCCAAAGTCATCTGGATGTGCTCTGGGCAACTGGCCCTAGGTGGCCCTACTTGAGCAAGGATGGAGGCAGGGCCAGTTATCTCCAGAGGTCCCTTCCAACCTTAACCACTCTGTTCTTCTATGAAATATGTGGTCTGACCAAGACTGAAAAATCAGGGATGATCTCACTTAGAGCAGATGGTGATCTATATGCCTACAACTACAGGTAAATGTGATCTCTAAGAAAGCTGCATCCCACCTGATGGTGATCTGGCATCAACCACATACAGTTTTGTCATTATCTCATGCACTCAGCAGTGCTGCAATAAAAACCCTCAGGGAACTACAGTTGTCATCACACTGAGAACAGCAGATGGAATCAGTCCATACCTCTATTTGGCTTCTCAGAGACAAACTTCAGGTGAGATCTCAGATCTTATCTTTGTGAAAGGGAGTTGCCTGCCAACATGGTACTAGGAGCCATCTGAAGAGAACCCTGCAGTGAACTGACACATCACAAACTGCCTAAAGCAAGGGTGAGGTTCACCTGCATAGCGTACACTCCTCCCCACGGTCATTTCAAGGCTGCATAATCATAGAATCACAGAATTGTTTGAGTTGGAAGGGACCTTTAAAGTAGTCCAACTCACTTGCAGTGAGCAGGGACACCTACAGCTGGATCAGGTTGCTCAGAGCCCTGCCCAGCCTGACCCTGAAGGTCTCCAGGGACGGGGCTTTGATCACCTCCCTGCGCAACCTGTGCCAGTGCTTTACCACCCTTATCATAAAAAACTTTTTCCTTATATCCAGCCTAAATCTCTCCCCTCTCAATTTGAAATGATTTCACAACAGACCCTGCTAAAGAGCCTGCCCCCTTCTTTCTTACAGGCCCCCTTTAGATACTGAAATGCTGCTATCAGGTCTCCCCGGAGCCTTCTCTTCTCCAGGCTGAACAGAAACTACAGTTTCCCAAAGAAACTAAAACCACTGAGAATATCATCATCTCCCCCAAAGAAAAGGTACGTTTTGGCGACCTGCCTGTCAGTAACATAAATATAGAGCATTAATGTATACAATAACAACTCTACAGGATTTACCCTTTGGAAAGGAAGGATTAAACACCTGTAGCAGATGTTAATCAAATTGCTTAACTAATTTCAGGCATTACAATAAGGAGAACTCTATGTGAAACAAAAACCCACACTGAGGAGTTAAATTCATAAGAAAACACCTCACTTGAGCCAACAGAATTAGCATCTCAGGACAATACGAAAGTGCTACGTTCAAGGCAGCCAAGTGACTGTGTCGGAACACAATATCCTCCAGAAGATCCTGCAAAGCCACAGAGAATTAAGATAGCACCTGTGGTCTTGCTGGGTAGAACATCAGCATGAATGGCTGCCAACAGCTTGGAAGCATTATTCTGTAGATACTTAAATACACACACACTTTAAACACTTCAGGCAAAAGTGTATTTGTAAGTCTTAGAATACTCCACAATAAAAGAAGACAGTATCAAAGTAAAAATGCAAATACCTCAGAACCGAAAAGCAGTTCATTTTAAAGAATGTGTCTGGAACATTCTCAAAGACACCACGTTACACTATTTAATTTTTCTTATTATGAATCTTAACCTGTTCTCCTTTGATTTATGCTCTCATATTAAAATAGGATTTTATACAACAGCTTTTGTTTCACATTCATTACACTGGATATTCACTAATTTTTGTCCTGTGTTTTGTTCAGCACATGGTAAACAGCAAGACAACTCCATCATTACTCTTTGCAGCTACCATCTTGCTTCTGCATCTGTGGTGACATTGATTGATGTCATCTTCTCCCACCACTACTTTCATACCTCAGCTAATGAAAATTTCACTTTTGGAATGATAACATTAAAATCAGTGCATTTTTAGTAATTCTTGGCTTTTTAGCTATTTTGATCCATTAACACTTTTGTCTTTTGTATACTGATTGAACAATACAAGAGCCACAGATGAAAATAACAAAAGATGCAAAACCAAGAGCATACTGTATGTACGAGAATCTTTCAGAAATAAAATAGAAGTAAATGCTATAAAAGTTGTATCAGGCCTTGCTGTACAGCTCAAAAAGTCAAATGCACAGATTAAACTGTATCGTTATCATCAACAGAGAACCAGCTTTGAACTCTGCATATTTCTGTCTGTAGACTTCCATAAAGGAGTATGAGTCCAACGTATTGCACTGTAAACATACTAACGTGTGCTGAGGTTCTTATGCAAATAAAGTGGTGTTTTTCTGGTCCTTACTGCCTCACTAAACAACTCTGACCAACACACTTTTTCCCTGCATTTTGCATCTGCAGCATGACCTCCAATGGAGAAAATCTGCTAGCAGCTAGGACCTACATTCATACACAGCAGAATAAATACATGCTGGTGACAGCATCAAGCAGAACTCACTGCAGAAATCTTCAGCTTGATTTGCCTAATGCAACCAAAGTAGAGATTTATTTCCAACAACTTGAACTAAAACTCTGAATAAAGCATCTGATACAAATTATCTTACACCAATTCAACAGAGGCAAAGGGAAAGGTCCATGCCAGGTTAACAAATTAAATTTCCACAGAGGAGCTTTCTAAATTGAGCAAAATCTGGTTAAATGGAATCTGCACAGGAGTCAATAGCTTCCTCTATGGCCCTGACACAGCACAGTACATCAACAGACCTAATATTCTCCTACAAATATCTCCAGTATTATGACACTGTCACCTTCCCTTTGCTGTTTTCACCTTTCACTCTCCCATTTATTCACTGTTAGATTCAATGTAGCTGATTAGTTCTCATTTCACTAGCAGCAAGAGGAATTTTTCACTTCCAACTGTTGCAGTAGTAGAGGACACCTACTTCAGGCCAAGCCCAGCACATTTTAAACAGCTGTGTGACATACCAACATGTTTGAGAAACCTCTTGCCAGGGGGAAGATATATTATATTTACATATTTTTTAATGTATCTCACAATACACAAAGGAGAGACGGTCCTCTTGCAAAAGTCCAACCAGAATTCCAGTGAGAGCTGAACCATAAACACATTTCATTCTGTCAAATGCTTCATATGTGTTGTTAGAAACACAGTAAAAAGCAGATGGAAAGATATTTTACTGATAAAACACTCACTACAGCAAAGCACAATGACAGGTAACAAAAAGAAAACCTGCCAGTACTTACTCCTAGAAAGAAGAGCGTCTTCAATCAAGGAATGAGACTTGAAACAGGAATATTTGCTTTTTCTACCGAAACTGAGGTAAGTATGAATGATTTATATGGAAACACAAACAAACCAGATGGGGAAAAAAGGTCTAAGCAATCTAACTATATAATTGTGAGGGAAATAAATATCAACAACAAATGCATACACACACACACACACTTTATTTCTTCAAAATCAGCAATATCATTTGAAAACCAGAAAGAAATCTATTGCATCAAAGCAGGTCAAATGAACTTTCTTTGTAAAGAAGCTGCTCTTGCAGTGCTAAAAAGCAGTGCCCTATGCCCTATGAAGAACTGTCAGTCTCACTGATTTCTCTTCTTTAGTGTTTTCAGAAGCTACTGCAACCCCCCTGGCTGCAGCACAAGAAGCACCCTACAGCCTGAGGCAGAGCACCCTTCCACACGTTCACCTATGCTGAGCCAAGCACTTCCATTTCCCTGACAATTCCTTCTTTCAATCCATGCAAGAGAAATCAAATGCTTCCTTAAGGGCATAGTGTTCAGAAAGCAAGCACCAGAAAACTACTTTTTAAAGTATCACACATGGCACCCTCTGATCATGAAAGTGCACCAAGTGAAGCATGCAATTGCAAAGCCACTTGCTTAAATGGTTAAAAAATAAAATTCCAAACAAAATTCCATGAAGACCATTGCCATTGTAGAAATCAAATTACAACCAGCATAGAGCTTTTGTCACTGTTTTTACTGAAGATCATCTAGAAGATTTATTGTGGTGACTAAAGCATTAGGGAGTAAAGTAGCCATGAATTTTTTCAGGCTTGCTAATAACTTTTCATCACTAGCAGTACCACATGACACAAACATCATGCAGATTCAATTACATTAAAATTTACTAATTACTGAATAGCTTTGATGGGTTCCAAGAAAGTAGCCGTTTTTCCAACACAGCTGACAACCCTGCATGAGTGAGCGCAGCACTACTGTTTAGCGCTTCCAAGAAATTAGACAGGAGCGGCACGGCATACAGACATGCTGGAAATAAACAGCAACTCAGGCATTTGTTAAGGTGTTTAGAGCGAACCCTGAGGAGATTCAATACGAATTCTCCAAACCCTTCTCTTTCCTTTACACAACTGATGATCTCTTCCACCCCACCAATGGAGCTCTCACTGGCCGCGGAGACAAGAAGCCACAGCTGTGATTCCCCCACTGCAGGGGGGAGCCAGACCCATGCTGCTGAACAAAAAGGAGAACTAGAAGCGAGCACAGCTTCCCTATGGATTCCCTTCTGGTTCGCTACCACGTCACAATTTGTCTGTCAGGACATAGTAACTTAACCTTACTCTGAATTTTTAATCATGGAAGAGTCCAGTATCACACGAATGTGTCAGTTAGAGTTAAGATTTTATTTTCAGTTCCTTTGAAGAGGTAATAAGCATACATATAGAAAAATATTTACTCATAACCCAGTACATTTCAAGCATGAACATATTTGAAAGCCTTGATCACAAACCAGAACAGTTTTGAAACCTCATTATAAGAGTTAAAAGAAAAGGCCCAATCAATTTAAACACCGAACAGCACAGATGCAGCAAACTGCCTCAAAAAATGCAGCTCACATTTACCATTTATACCTATATGAGACAATATGACAGAAGGAAGGAAAAAGCATCATCACAGATGACTTATGTTAACAAGGAGTAAGAACTGCTACGGTCTCACGTATTTTCTCTTAGTGAAAGACACCTAGGAGGACGCTGCTTAACATTTTAATACACATCTGCTTCTTAGAGAACCTTCATAACATTGGTTCTACAGTTCTTGAATACTGCAGGTTTGATTTCAGGAATGTAAAAAGGTTGCCCCAGAACACCTGACCGGTAAAGAACTCTTACTGCTGGCAATGCAAGACAGGCAACACAGCACACCCCAGGGATTAAAACTGCCTCTCAAAAAGCTATCAGATACAGACGCTTCCCTTCAACACTCTTGTACAACTATCTGTAGGGTACTGTCACACAGACAGATGCATATCTATCACTCATCTTCTGAATCAAACTGAGGGGAAAAAAAGTAAAAAAAAAAAAAAAAAAAAAAAATCCACGGTACGCCCTAGTATGAGGAAGCCATTTCCAGCAGACACCCATGGAGCTGGCAGGTGGCAGTGCACACCACTGGCATCTGGAACACAGAGCTCCCAGCCTGGTCCCTCCTCAGTCAGCGAAGTTGTTCTTCTCCAACAGGTGCTGAGGTTAGGAAAAAGATTGCTACCACACAGATACCCTTGGCCACCAGTCAAAAATTGTACAGTTATACTGAATTTTGCAGCATGATTTAAACCAAATCCTAACTGTATTCAGTTCCTGGCTTTTATTGCTAAGGAGAGTCCAAAGAAATGGTATAAAAAGTTCAAAACATGACTAAGCTACAGGTACAGTATTTTTCTTTACAGTTGCTTAAAAAGCAAGAACCACAGCAATTTATCATCTGGTTTGAATTCAGATGAATTACAGAGATCCCGTGGTACTATCAAATCCCCAAACTTGCCCAGTTCAAGTATGTCCAGACCATCCCAACCACTGTACTGCGCCACACACCAAGGAAGAAAGCAGCAGTGTTAGGACTTACTTGAAGCAAAGCAAGCACACAATCTCTATTCATGACAAGGATGGTAAAAATAGAAGCATCTCCCATATTCTTCTGTGCACTTCCATACATCAAACTGTATCATTTGAATATTCACAAAAATCTTCAGCAACAGCAAGATCAAACTACTGTTAATAAATAACACAAATCCATTCTGAGCTGGGACCAATCATGAGGACGCTCTGCCTAAGGCAGTAACTGCAGCCTCCAAGGCAAGGTTAGAAAAGCCAGGTTAGACTGACAGCGCTGCCAGAGCACGTGAAGAAAGGCAGTTCCAAAGTAAGGAGCACCTGTGACATTTCTCACATCTGCTGGGAGTCAGACTACAAGGACAGTCTTATTTCTCAGAGGACAGGAGGCAGATAAAAGGAAATCAGTGTTACCCCTACTTATTTTAACCCTAGCAAGTTCACACTCCTGTCCTGCACTTTTTTGGTAGGCTAACATACACACAAACCTCGTGTTTTTACTTTACATGACTCCCTAGAAGCCTCGAGGACCAAATTTAGATCCAGTGCAAAGATATTATGGCATTTGAGATGCTGAGGAATAGAAGGAAAAAATGCTGTTTTATTGCAAAGCAATGCCCATATTTTAAGTACACGTTTCAATTCTTCTTGGTGCCTCATTTGGTAGACATCTGGGAAATGAGCATTTTTTCCCTTGTTCCTTGCAAAGATAATGGAATTGCTTTACTTATTTGCCTTTTATGCTGAAAGCAGTTTCTGTGGCCCAGAAGTAAACCAGAAAATCTGTATCATCTGCAGATGGAACTAGGTGCTCAAACTGGTTTTACTTCACCTGCTTATGGCTTCTGACAAACCAAAGCTTTCCTCTTCATAAATACCATTACAGGAATAGTCAGTCCTACCACGAGACACAACTCCTACTTTGAGCAGAAGTTTCCAGTTATCCCTTCAGCAGCCTAAATTCTAGCAACCTGAGTGAAAAGCCGCAGACTTTCTCATGTATCAACTCACTTGTGGTGGTGCACGAGCCTAACCAGCCCTTCACAACAACCTGAGATGCTTTAGACTGGCACAACATAACTGAAGTCTGCTTCAGACTGGCTTCATTTTTGTCTATGAGCCAGATGAACACAATTTGAAGACATTAACTTTAACCTAACAGGTTAAAAGCATACATCTTACATGGTTCTGCTGCCAGTCTATGTTAGAGCAGTTAGAAGACACGACACTAGAAAAAAAATCTGGAAGAGAACCGTCCCCCAGAACAAGCTGAGGATAATTTTCTTCTTCCACAGCTATCATGTGCTGGTCATTCCACCAAGAGAAAAATAAAAGAGTAAAAATAAATCACTTGTCTAATGAACGTAACAGGTTCTGAAACGACCAGTCTAAGAAGGATCTCTCAGAGTGCTTCTAAGTCGGCTTATTACTCAATTATTTTCTATTTATCTTTTTATTATTATTATTATTTTTAATACATGAAAGTGTTGAGTCATCCAACTTGGCAGAAGCCTGCGCTCCACTGCTATCAAATACCAGGTTACCTGGTGCCTCAGCTTTTTCTGAGGGACACAAGTCTCCAAGTAGTGTGCTGAAATTACCTTACAACGAAAACAAGGAATTTCATTCCACTTCTCCACCCCTAGCATTACAAGGCATTACAAGCTCATTAAAGGCAGAAGGCTCTGAAGGGTTACAATGCCTTGTAATACGAGCATAGATGGTCACTGGTATCTTCTTCTGCAATTTGCCCTTTCTCACCATGATTTTAACTCATCCTCACCTCCTGCATTCTCCTGAAGCCCTGAAAGCACTTCTCATACATGAAAGCAAATGGAAAGCAGATTGGTATTCACACTGTAATCCTTCTAGGAGAACTCTAGTTCAGCAAGGTATTGCTTATCAAGCAATTTTAATATTCCATCAATAAGATTCTTTCCTTTATCTTTTAATCTAAAGACAAGAACAAATCTAGTAATAGGCTGTCAACGTTAATTTAAGAGGAGACGAAAAATGACTTGATAACACTGCAGCACAATCATGTTCTCTAACAGGTCATGGAGGCATAAAATTCTCAACAAATTCATTCATGTTTCACTGAATATTCCTGCTAACAGAGCAGGGACACAACTAAAGGTCTGCTAAGGCCTTGCTGTACAAGCTGCTGCCTGCTTACACAGAAGCAAAAAGCCAACTCTTAGCATCTCAGCTTTCCTGTGTTAAATCTTGGAAAAGAGGCAGCAAGCCTCCTACTTGCTTTGCTTTAAGCAAAAGGCAGAAAATAAGTGGTAGCTGACCCCAAAAAATTCTTCCCCACATTAAGATGCTATCTAATAAAT
>VXAV01011565.1:855650-899219 GCA_013399715.1 Alectura lathami
AATAATGAAACAAGCCGAAATTAATAAAACACTTTCTCCATACGTCCAGAAGTTACTATGACAAGAGATTGTTCAGTATTTCCATGCAAGAGCTCAGCCAGTGACTTCCATGTAAATTAAGTGTCCTCACACAGGTAAGACTGTCTGCTTAACTCTTTTAAATAGCCAGGCTCTCCTCTGAATACCTTGGCAAGCATAGCTACAGAACAAGCTGTCACAGCATTACTTAAGGCATAATGCTGTGTTATTTTCAGGGTTTTTTTTTTTCCCCCCCCCGAAGTTTTTCTAGAAAGGGATGCAGTCTCAAGTACCACTGACAAATCTCCAGAAGTCAAAGGGAGTGAGCTGTAAGTTTTCCTTCCCTGTAGGTTAAGGCATAATTTCATTTCCCAGGCTGAGGTGCACGTATGGAGAGCATCACGACCGACTATTCATTCTCGCTCTACAGGGAGTTAGGCATTGCAGCTTGCTGTTTGGAAGAGAAAATGGTTTCAAGTTAAAAACAAAACAATTACTTCTGTTTTCCTGTAAACGGACACACTGTACTTTGCTATGCTTCCTACAGAAAAGGCTCCAATAAATACCATAAAATCCCTTTCAGCATTTACTAGGGCATGGTCAGCACAACACAGAGCTGCTCACATCATTTATGCCGTACTAACTCACAGTAAATATCTTATAAATCACAAACAAAATAGCTTTCCTTCTGTCAAAAAGAGCTCAAAAGGGAACAAATACATGAAATCTGACCTTTACATCAAAAAAGCTCTTTCAGTTACCACCAAGAAAAACAGGTTCTGTTACAAAAGCTTCCAGGAACTCTACAATTCTAAACCTAATTGATGAATATTCCTATGTATTTTGCCTCATCTGAGACCCAACAAGAATATCTTTAGGGGGGAAAGAAAAAAGAAAAAAAAGGACTAAAATGCATCAGAGGCCTACTGCTATCCACAGCTGCCAGCTGTATTGATTTGGAAAATAACACTAGCCAATGTGATTTGGGATTTAGAGACAACCTTTGTTTCAGTTGTTCTTTGACTCAAGAGCCTAATGGGAAAAAAAAAAAAAAGTCATTCACACCCATCCAGGTATCTTTGATGAGCGGTCATGCACCAGCTATGGGAGAAAACTTCACATGCTGGTTAACAAAAAAAGCAACTATGACCATCTTTAATTAAATCTTACAGTTAAAATAGTTTATATAATTTCAGTTATTTCAATTATTTTAAAATACTAGCTACAACACAAATAATACTGAGTAACAATCAACACTTGAGTATTTCTAAACATTATCTTATCTTTGTCAACTGGGTAGATGTAAACATCCATTACAGGCTTCTACATTTCCAGGACTATTTATATATATCACAGCTTTCTCTAGATCCAAGTAAGTCTCATTAGAGGGAAAAAAAAAAAAAAAAAAAAAAGGAGGAAAAGAGGGGGGGGATCAGAGCTGTCCTAATGTAGCTTTTCAATTGCTACCCAGAGCTCTTCAGTAAGAGGAAGTTCCACTGAGGACCTGAAGCGATGCAGGATGCACAGAATTTGCTGAGACACGGAAAATGTCGCATTGAAACAGTGCGCTCACCACGACTGAGATCAGCTCCCTATTTCTTCACACATTGCAGGGCAGGACACATCAAAGGTGAACAAAAGCTCATCTATTAAGAGCTGTAAAACTACTAAACACAGCTAAAACAATGGCAGATGGCACAAGTTTGTTTCATTTTCAGCCTGGAAATGTTTTGTTTTTTAATTTTGAGGGGAAAAAAGGCTAAAAAGCCACTGTCTTTGTTGAAAAGAACAAATCCTGTAACTTATACAATTACTAATGAAGAAATATATCTTTCATTGCTGATTCAGTTCTCTGAAAACAACACCTACCTGAGATAGAGAGATTTCAACTGGAAGCAAGTGAATACCAACCAGCAGTGATTGAGACGCACTTTGTTATGACAAGCTTACTCTTGCTCATTTCTAATGCTTGTAACTCCTGACCTATCTATTGGCTGCTTGTAACTTGTTTAAAGATCCTTTCCCCAGGCCTCAGCCCCCAAATAAAAAGTTTGTGGTATTTGGGAACTGAGATCAAGTGCTTTTGCTACTAATTTTGCTGAACTGCTAACATATGTGACTATGCATAAATAGACAAAGTTTAGAAACCTCCAAGGTTTCCCCCTTGGTTCATGAAATTGGTTCTTTGTGTAATTCATTTGTTCATTTATTCAAGTGAGTGACACCTATGCTGTGGTAACAATTACACAAACCAGTGCCTCCTTCCCAATCTGTCCCACGGCAAGTCTTAACGCAAAGACGACAGAAAAATTCTGTACTGTGCTCTGAAGACCATTAGTAGGGCTACATTTTCACTTTCTGGTTGCAGCAAGAAAACAGCAAATTTCAGAAGGTGGGCTCTGTAAGAAGACTGCCACTGGACTGCTGTCTGCTCCAGCACTTCTGGTCACCACAGAGGAGGTGTATTTGGGTCAAACTTGGGACCTGGTGGCACCTGAGCAGCTCAGAATCAACACTCTCAGCTCACAATTTCCAAATGATTTGGCCCAGGAACAGTCACAATTTTACATAATAGAACTGGTTTAAAACAAAAGGATGAGGGATGGCATTAGGGGACAGCAAAACTCTCTGGCAAGCCTGAAGAGTCAAGCAGACAAATTGGGAAGTGTCTCATTTTTGTACACTCATGACCCATGCCTTTTCACAGGATAGAATTAAAGCAGTTCAAAACATGAAATCATAATTTTAGCCTGCATGTGACTACAATTGTTCTCATTTTTGGGAAAGAAAAAACACAATTCATACCAAGGCATCTCTGAAAATTTTCAGATAGATCAAGCCAGCTCCCAGATTACAACATGGTTGGACTTGGTGATCTTATGGGTCTTTTCCAACCCAAATGACTCCGTGATTATGGATTTCACTTTACATATACTACTAACTAGATGGAAACTCATGCACAGACAATGTTTCAAAAATTCAAAGCAAGGTTATAGCTGTATTATATATGTATAGCTGCATGCAGTTTGCCCTCTGGTGACTAACTCTGTGAGAACATAGAAGCTTTGTAGTAGATATATGAAGACTGGTATGAATAAAGAATGACTGGAATATTTAGAGCTCCAGATGAAACATCGTTACAAGGGTTAAAAGAAATGGTATGCATTAATTGCAACAGTGCAACTGATTTCATTCATATAAAGAGGAGAAAAAATACTGAACTAAATAAAAAACGTCAAGAAGATGAAGAACAGAACTGCAACCAAAGAATATCCACTGAAGGGAAAGAAGAGAACTGAAATTCCAGAATTTTCATAAAATCATAGAATGGCTTACGTTGGAAGCGACCTTAAAGCCCACCCAGTTCCAACTCCCTGCCGTGGGCTGGCTGCCACCCACTGGATCAGGCTGCCCAGGGCCCATCCAGCCTGGCCCTGAACACCTCCAGGGATGGGGCACCCACAGCTTCCCTGGGCAGCCTGTGCCAGGGCCTCCCCACCCTTTTGCCTAACACTTATGAGGGTAAGACAAAATAATGAACCAAAGGTCCCACGCAGCATCCATTCCTTAAGGGTACAAAAGGCAAGTCAAAAATCAATTTGTCATCACAGTGAGCACTCAATAGCCAGAGCTCCTCATTTTCTGTGTCGTGCACAGTTGATCTTTGCCAGACTACTTGGACATGCATCTTGGGGCTTGTATGTGGATATGAAAGCATAAACAGACAAAAATCAACCTAATTACAAGTTTTGTGTAATCAAATTGCCTTCTTCTTCCATAAGATCCGACATTGAGGGTTTTTTTACATTCATTTCCTGCATTACCACTAAAGCTCAAGAGTTGGGGTCATGGGGTGACAGAGCAGGGAATCTGTGCCGTCAAAAGATCAAGCTTCTATTCCAGTTTGGGCAATTTAATCAGCCTGTGGGGCTCGACTAACTTCGAAGACAGCCAATTTGCATTTTAATCTAATATGTACTAATAGCATGCTCACTTCAAGCTGATCTGGAAGAAGAAAATACAGATATTGTTCCTCAAAATGATTTTTTTTGCTTCCCAAGATGGAGCTCGAGATAAATCTCCTTAGATGACCGCTGCAACTGTTCTGAACATCACACATTTTATCTTCACAAACATTTCAGTTAAGCAGTGAAATATCATCATCTCTCAGTAACTAATGAGGAACAGAAGCACAGAAGTGAAAGAAAAAAAGAGAGACTCCTCTACTATCACAAAGAAATGCTCGTTGACTGTGAAAAGGAAATCAGATCTCACATTCCAGGCTAGCTGTCTAGCTGCTGAGTCACATTCCTTTTATACACAATGGACAGATAACCCAGAAGTCATGGGTTTCACATTGTTCTGTTATCCAGATCACATTTGTCCTGTATGCCTGCTTACCTAACAGCTTACATCACCTCAGCAAATAGCTGTACTTCACTTTGCTGCTGAGCTAGAAGGTTTTCCACAAGGGAGGTTTTCCTTGGGCTTGCCTTGCAATGACTGTAGAAATGTTGTCTGAGCCAATCACCATGACTGTTCACCTAAATTCTTTCAGTGTCCTTAGCTGAAGGTTGCTGCTGGACAATAACTCCTTCCTTCCAAGGTGCACAAGCACAAAGGATGTGCAAGTTCAAGTGAAGGAGAGCAATGAAAACTTTGGGGGGGAATGCATGAAAGAAGAGTATTGAAAAATACAATTAACTTGCAGAATATTTGTTGCGTCTTGCTTGACTTCCAAGAGTTCAGTGTAGAGAACTGCAAAATGCTCGATAATTTCTACAACAGTCACAAACGTCAATGTTGATGGTCATGGTGGTGCCCCTTCCCAGGGTACCTTGGAATGGCTGAACAATGCTGAACCCCTTTCCACGGTCACCCAGCACATAACCTCAGTACGCTGACTTAGTAACTGCTGCTTCTAGACTCCTTCACTTGTAAAATACATTTTAAAACTAGCTCTTTTACCACCCGGCACCCCTCCTGCCCTACCTCAGCCTGCTAGGCAGCACTACAAGGGAAAATAGAAAGGTGAGCTGTTAGCGCTGCTAATTTTCTTGTGGCATTAATGATTAGAACCATAGAAACCATGCAGTAAACTCAACAGCTGTCCCTGTGCATTTCTAAATACTCTGCATGCAGTACTGCATAACATTGTCTCCAGTGACAAACTAGATTTTACTTGCAAGACGAAACATGAATATGGACCATACTTCTCAGAGGAATGAGCTGAGCATTTCTAAAACATGCTCACTGATACTGACCTCTCTTCTCAGAGAGAAAGAGTTAAACAGCTTCCCTTATTCCCCAAAGGCTGCTGGTCCCACGCAGCGGTGCCATGTTTTATTTAAAACACGCTCTCTCTCAGTAACCACTTGTTCTAATTGGCAAGGCAAGGCTGGGTCCCCAAAGCACACAGCTCGTTACATTCAGTTTGGATTACAAAAACACGATGAAACAAACTGCATCGAAATGTACAAATTAACAGCTCAGGAGTGCACGACACGGACATGGAATTAGATTGTAATATGGAACAAACTCCACAGGGAGGCTAAGGAACAAATCACTAGTGTCTCTATAAACTACAGAAGGTTTCCAAACGAGCAAATGCACAAAACCGAGCACAGACTTTTCTATAACTCAAGCAAATTGCTAAATGNCATGCATTTATAGGAGAATGGCATTACACAAGTTTAATAAATGAAACCTGTGGGTTGCACATTCTGAATAGGTGACTCTGCTTTCCTGCTGGCAATGCACAAACATCATGGCAGTTAAGTCATACCTCCAAACATTTTTTTAAATTATTAATTTATTCTTTAAAAATCAGAATCAATACACAAGAGACTAACTTACAGCTGGTGTTTCAACAAGTCATTTGGAAAGGTCATGAGTTAGAAGGTGAACAAGATATTAAAGAAACAGAAAGAAACCAGCTTTACAATAAAAATATACTATAAAACAGGACTACAAAGCAAACTGAAAATAATGGAAATCGGAGACAGAAAGGGACTGAGCTCTTTTGTTTGCTTGTAGATTGATCTGTGCAATGGGTCTGGCAACCCTTTGAGATAAGGAAAATATCAATGACATCAAGTCAAGATTGAGGAAAAAATTAAATTACAAGTATTTGGCAGTCTTCCCAGGTAGCCAGCACTGAGATATCATATTTTTGAGTGTAATTTATATGTTTTAACAAATGAACCCCAGATTACTGGGCTGTGAATTTAGATGCAATCCAAAGAAACAGCCGCTGATGTCCTACTGGGTAGTCCACTGACGGGTATGACTGCCTGTAAAATTTTGACGTTCTTAATTAAAAAGCATTCAGTTTTCCTAGACTGTGTGGTGAAAAAAAAAAAACAAACTTAAATGTCACAAGAAAAGCCCTACTAGCTTCAGTGGCCAGAAAGTAAAAGCTGATGTACCTCAAGTAACAAAATTTGAGTGCTAGCTGTGAAAAAAAAAAAATGCCCTTTCTTCCACTGACCATTGTAAACAGAAACAGAAATGCTCCACGGATCTGTCCTCCAGTAATCTTTATCCCTCCCTGCTACTTTACATGGGGGAAGATGAAGGAGGAGGAAAAATTAGAAAATAATTGAGGAAATCAAACCAGCAGCTGAAGCACCGGCCCTACTAACGACCTGCATTGTAGTGCTGCACAGACAGCACAGTCACACAGGCAAGCGCCAGGCAGACAGAGCTGTGTCTTCCACAGGGCATCTTAACGCCCTTCCACAGAAGGCCTACAAATCTCACCAGTGTTGGCACAAAACATGATGGAAGTCCTGTACTCTGGCATGTCCACATCATGACAGTGTGGATGGAAAAAAAACACCCCCCTCACTGGGGGACCCCCTTAAGCTAGTGCATTTATATGGCATATATGTAAAAAAAAATACACCGATTTAGTAACTCACAGCGTAGTCTGTTTAGCTCTTGGAAGCACAGCAAGTTTAGAAGGCTTCAGGTATCCTTCTCTCCCACATTTCCAGTTTATCCATATTACATACAAGGAACGCATAGCAAAATTATGCTGGATGATTTCGTTGATGAGGCTATTTTTGAAAGAACTAAAACAATTAGTCCTAAGCTTAGATAATACAGTAATACTTGAACAAGCTTGTTTTTCCATGTTAATTTATATTTCTCCACCAAAACTTTAAGATAGGTTAGGAAAAAGGTAGTAAATTAAAAACAAAAAATCCCTTCCCATTCCTTCATCAAAATATTGCCCTGTTCTAACAACTCAAACACAGCTATTACTCCGATCTTCACACTTTTTAAAACTGCAGAATAATGCATACTAATAGAGCAAAAATAATCTTTGGGGTCAGCAGTACAAATCAAGCTCATAAGCAAGCCCAACTGAAGACATTCATCCAACTCTTTGCTTAATTGCATTTCCTGACTCTTTCTCAAGCTTAGTACACACCTGATCGAAGATGCAAATTTACTGGGTGCAAGTGCTAGGCAGCGAGTGCTGTTTTTTGTAGCAAGCAGTCCATGCACTTCAAAACACGAAGCCAGACATGACTACAGCAACAAATTCTAGCCTAATGAAGCTCCGAATTGAGGCTCCAGTTTCCATTAGGAACCAACAATGGTAATACCATGCTGCAGTCTTCTTGAAAAAGATGCATTTGGTGTACAGACAGAAAACTACTTGATGCTTTTTATTTGTTGTCTTTAAAAAAAAAAAAAAAAAACTTTGAAAATGCTTCCTCTTTTCCAGCAAGTACTACATGATGGGGATTCATATCAGATATTACAAGGATATGGAAAATGCAAGCATGACAGATTAGTTGCTCATTTATGAGCAAATGTTTATGAAGAGAAGGGCTGAATGAGTATAATTTATCATGAAACAGAACACAGCAAAGATTACAAAATGTTAACTAGCAATATGCAGGATATAACTTTTGAAAAGGTTTCCAGTAACCTGAAAGCTTGACTGATGGTCAGGTAAGCAGCTGATTAAATCTATTTAGGCAGGAATGCTGGTTTTTGCCAGAGCATCCTTAGAGTAGGTGTTATTACTACCATGCAGGACAGCATTCCAAATAGTTCCCAGGATTTACACAGACAGTGAAAAAAGAAAACTATGTTATCAGGTTACTCTGAGTCACCAAAGAAATCATGATTCTGTAAGCTCTCAAAATTGTGTATGAGTCAGGCATGATGAAATAAAGGCCTCCTCACCAAAACAGAAGGGTTAAGATGTACAACAGGACACAGTAACTCCACAATCAGACAGCTGAGTGAGTTCAGGACACAGAAAGAATAGCAAATACTCTCCTACTTCTAGAATCAGCTGACATACGGAATATGCTAGTGTCCATTTTTATTCGCCCTTCTCCCCCCACCATAAAATCTCCCAAACTCAAGACATAAAATACACTGCTGAAGTTACAGAACTTGATGACCTGGCACAGAGCCAGGTGTATGTGCTAGAAATGCCCATGTGATTACCAGCAATATTGATTCCCCACTTGATGGATGGGGATTAAAATTCTTTAATTTTTTTTACTCAAGTCCTTCACAGAACATAAACATTACACAGCTGGAGTAAGAAATATACACGAACATACACTTCTAGACAGTTTCAATTGCACTGTCAAACAGAAATGCCACAAAATTGATTGTCAAACGCAGGAATACCCTAGTCATCATTTCATCATCTTCCAGTTTCCCAAGCACATCTCCCTACCCAAGCCACCCCGTGCTGCACTTACCTTTAGTTTCACACATCACTGAACAACCTGAAATCCACTTTCCTGCATCCCTCTGGACAATGCTGACTGCACCACCACACAAATTAAACTTTCCAGACTCCCAGTGGATTAAATGGATTAAAGGCAGAGCATGATTTTTTTTTTTTTTGCTAGTGAAATAGAATGTCTAGTTTCACAGTTTTCTGTATTTAAATATTTATTCTTTCTCTGTAATAGTTTGCTCTATGACTGTTCCCACAGGCTCCAATTAAAATTGAGTTCTTGTGATACCAGGTGTTGTTTTTGTGAATGTTTGTAGAATTCCTACCTGAAAGATCCTATCCTACTTTGTAGAAATGGCTTTTCAAAGGCACTCAAACAATGCCCCTTCCTGAAGTTGATATTAAAACTTCCCTAAGCCCAAAGGGAGAAGAACTAGATTAATAAGGAACACTTTTGAAAAATTTCACTCACCATTGTCATGTATTTTAATCATTCAGATTTAGCAGTGTCCTGTACTGAAGGAAAAGCACTAGTGAAAAATGTGGTGTCACTAAGGGAGATGCTCTGGCTGTAATTTGCATTTTTTCCACTTATCAGCCCATAGTCTGATTAAAGAAAACCTACACTTCACTGCGTTTGTATTCAGAATGTGCAAGAAGTCTGAGGCAACTATGCCTTAACCTTCTCTAGTGCAAATTTATCTGAAGCAATTTAATATGCAGGATTACACTTGCACTGTATCTGGAGACTTGGAGGCATTGATAGCACATGGTTAGCACTGAACTGGAGGCAGAATGTTGTACTTTGCACAAGTCCAATTAACTTAAAATGATCTAAGAGAGGCTCTTGAACATTTCAGAGTCTGCTACTTCCACTGGGCTTCAACAAAACACATCAAGTATTCCTTTTTGGAAGAGGCAGAGGGGGCAAAGGAGGCCAAGAGGGCTGAAGCTGGCAGTGAAGTTCAAGCTCCTCTCCAGTATTTATCAACCTTTATGCACAAGCCAATGCGGCACATGAGGAACAGCAGATTTGTCCTTGTGCAAAAGAGCTCAGGGCACCTTTGAGACCTAGGCTGACACATTAGGGTTTTCTAGGCAAAGTTCAGAAGGTCTGAGAAACCAGTAAAGATAGGGAGGTTCCACGTAGTACCTTCTATTGCAAAGTAAACTCAGCAATGTTTTCATCTTTCGATAATCTGTTGCCCTTCTCCCATAAGTTACATAAATGCAAAGGGCTCTGCTCTGCATGTGTCCAAAATTGACTAAAAAAAAGACTAAATTCTATCCCTTCCACCTGCAATAGGAAAGAAAGTCATTTAGTGAAGTTACTAACCTTTTTCGTTGTGTGGATTTCTTTTTTCTAGAACAGAAGAGAAAGGAAATGATGGTCAGGAGAAATAATAATTCCCCATTGTACCCTGCATACAAATCTACATTTGAACGAACAGCCTGCCATACTAAGAGAGAAAAAAGCAGAAAATTTTTTATGTTGTATTTTTGGAATTCCTGGAATGGCTAAAAGCATTTCAACAGCTTTCTTGCCTAAATTCTTGCTGTCTGTGGTGGTTTGGTTTACAGAATCAAGATTATGTGTCGTTATTTCAATCCTGTGGCTGGAAACTCAGTAAAACTATGCTATTTTTTTTTTCAATATAAACAAGCTATAATAAATGTAAAGAAAATATTGAAAATTTTAGGAGGCAGCTTTTTTTTCCCCTGCCCCCGAATCACACATCTTTAGATATCACCTTTTATTTTTAGAGCAGAAAATGAACTTGATCAGAGAGAATGGCTCTTCAGGAGAATTACAGAACAGAACCCAAAAAGGGGTCATAAAAATTTATTCTTAAAAATCAAAGAAATATAACAATAAAACAAACAAACAAACATTTTGTTTAATGCCTAACCTGATGGTTGTATGGTTTGGAGTACTCTGGTAAACCCAGAGCATGAAGCCATTTTGGTGTCTCTGAATCAGAAAATCCACATTTCTGAGGTATGCCAATATGTTATTTTACAATGCTAGTAAGAGCACAACCGTACTGAGTCCAGTCAAAGACACAGTAATTAGTATCTGTCTACGGTCTGTAGGGAAAGAGTGTATGAAAGGGCTTGCACTTTCCTCAATATTCCCTTCCAGTGACTCATGGCTTTGGGAAACAGCCAGAGGAACGCACACAACGTTTTGCCAAACAACCCTTGACAATCTGAGATTTCCATGTTTTTGATTGATGAAGTGATGCTGAGTCCAAGATCTGAAATCTGCAAGTCAAAATACACTTTTAATAAACTTTTGTACAATCCTCTGCAAAAGCTGGTTTGTTTTTTTTTTTTTGGGGGGGGGGGGGGGGAGGAAGGGAGGGATGGGGGGCCTTAAATTTCACAGATTCTATCACTTCTGAATTGGAACCAATGACCTTTAGAAAATAAATTGAAAAATGTGTAAGCTCAATATTAAGCCAACTTAAGTTCTGAAAGGGAATACTTCACAGACAAGCCAATGACTGAATGTTTCATTTTTTTTTTCCATCTTTTTAATACTGTATCTGTTCTCCCAACAGAAATTAAAATCATGAACTATGACAGCACTTTCATTACAACTTAAAGTAAGCTTGCAATACTAAACAATAGCACAAAAAATTCAGAAGGCAAAGCCAGAAGATGCTAACAGAAAAAGGTCAACAGCTATCCCTAACACCTTACACGGCAGCAACGATCTTGCATAAAAAAATAATTTGTAGCAATTATAAGTAGCCTAGTAATGAGCTACTGATGATTTTATGTTCAAGGGCTGCAAATTAAAAAGAAATGAAACTAGAGTTTTTCTGTAGCAACTTTCCTTTTTAATCCATATCATATTTCAGAGGTTATTACAAAATAAATCCTGCACAATTCCAAACTGCAATTCCAACATGCATTTCTGACAGCCTTATCATCCACAGAGGTGCTGTGCCACCAGTGGAACTCTGCAGTTCAAGGGCATTCCCAGCTTCCATAAGCTTCAAGAGCAAGGTCTGATTGGTGCGTTTACACAAGAGTTCTTGATTAGCAAATAAACGAAGCACCAAAGGGAGGAAAATCCAGTTATATACACACACCAAGGGAAGAGAAACCCACGCAAAAACCCTGCAGGAGATGCCAACAACGTGGTTTCAAATAACCCGACAGAAAACACAAAGCCTTTTACTGCACTTACCAGCAAAGCATTTGGAACAGAGATTCATAGTCTTGCTGGACCTGGGGCAAAATAAAAAAAAAATTGAGCTAAAAAATTCATTGTAATTCTAATCAACACAGGGTTGTTTTTCAGGAATGAAGCACAGGTAAGAACTTAAATGGCTAGGAAACAATGGTAACAGCAGGCTGCAAGTGGCCCAACCAGGAACAGGGATGAGGGGGAGACTTCATTTGACAACTGCTTTCCAATTTATGGAGCTTTTAAAACATGACTTGCACTTATTTACCTCGGACTTGAGAATAAGCTTACTTTACCATTCAAGGTAAATGCTGCCCACTCATCAATCAGATCTTTCTATCGCAGTATGGCAACAGTGGCAGACAGGAAGAGCCAATACATTCTGCTTGAATACTAAAGCTCCCCTCGGCAACAGCTTTTCAGGCCTGACAAATCCTGCATGCAGTAGAGCAGGAGAGAGATTAAAGTACTGCACTTATAAGGACACAGACAGATGTGCTCTTGGAAGTCTAGCTGGAATGGTTTAAGGAGTTATTACCTCAGGCTGTTCATTACTACCCTCAGCTGCATCCAGCAGTAATTTAAAATAACCTGGCTGACTTTGCACTGACATGGGCTGCGATAGTTCATAAGATCCATTACTGTCGCTCAACTTTCAGGGCAGTAACCTTCAGCTGCAGGAAAAACAGTTGGAGAATGACAGCAGTATCTTAAGCCTCCCAGATGTCTCCAAAGCATTCATGCAATTAGGCCACAAGTGTTCACCCTCAGAGGAAGCCAGTGGGCCCACAAACAACAAAGGAAAAGTGAAGGCTACAGATCCCCCCAGGGCTACCACGAAACTACTCGAAGTAACATCCTATGGGAGAACAAGTTTCTCCCAGCTTACGAAAAATTCTAATATCACATCTCCCTTAGACAGCGATCTGAGAATAATGATTCTCATAAAGCCCCTAAGGCCTGAAATGTCTTCTGGTAGGAACAACCCATGTTCAGTGCACACTGCCCACCACTCGACTCCTTCAGCATTGCTGCACCAGCTCTGCCATGATGCATAAGCATTCGCATTGTCCTGAGCGGGTCTGAAAGTATGTACTGGTGGGTAAGGCGACACCAAAGCCACCCATGCTCAGAAGACCTCCTCAGGGCAGCCTCTTAGCTGGAACATCTCATTCAGCCAAATTAAGTGCATCTTTAGCTATAGAAATAGGTATGCTTAAAAACAGTTGAGACTACCAAAATAGTTTTCTAATTCCACCCAAACATGCATGGAATTTTGAGATGAAATCTGCACTGAACAATGTAAGAATCCAGACTCAAACCAGAAGTCCTGAAAATGGTTTGTTTGTTTGTTTTTCCTCTAAAACAATTAGATCAAAAAAAGATGACACCTATTCAAATCATCTCCCCCCTCCCCATCAGGAAATTGATATTTTGAATGACTTCCCAGTTACAAAGTAAATCCAGACTTGATCAATCAGATCTTAGTCCCATCAAAACATTACAGATGCTTTTCCATTCACACACACTTGAAAGCTGGTTTATGTCAGGCTCAAGAGTTCTACAAGAACACAGTTCACCGCAGACAGGAGACAGAAGCGTTTGCCAGCTATAGCAAGAGCCACAGACACATGAAAGCTAGTTTGAAATGCAAAGTGTATGTGCACAGGAGAGAAGTTAATTCCCAGAAAAGAAAGGCAGAACAGCATTCGTAGCCATACAAATACACATCATATTGGTATATTCCCAAAGATCCAATGACCGTGTTGACAGCCTGTGCAGATTATCTACCTTCACAAGAACTGCAGTTAAGAACAGCACGGGGAGCCAACACCTACAGCGTTAGTGTGCTGCAGCTCCGTACTCACTGCTGCCGGGTTAGACCTTCCAGAGCAGCTCAATATGCCAGGCAGGACCTTCTCTGCAAAGCCATTAAACCCCAGGGGCAGCAAAGAAAAAGAAAGGCAGAGTTCAGATGGTTCACGGCGATGACATCGGAGCAGACAGTGACATATATTTTCAGTGGTATCAACCATGCCAGTTGTTAAATATCAGTCCAAATCCTCATACAACATTTACTTAACAACACACCAATGATGAAAAACACACACGGGCACACACACAGCACACTGCCATGTGAAAGAAAAAGGCTGCCCTTTACTCATAACACAAAACCAGGGTTTTCTAAAGGACAGTGCTATTGAACAAGCAACCTTGCGAGCTAAATGACTTCGGTTCACTGTCACTGTTTCAAGGTTCACTCTCTGACACCTTTATAAGCTTTTTAAGGCATCCATGTCAGTCTGAAGCTGAAGCATTGAAAGAAAATTTAGACTTTGAGTATTTTCTTGTTCCTGTTTGCTTTTTCAGTTTCTCTTCACAGTCACTTAGGTTGCTGCAGGTGCAACAGCATTAAACCAGTACCAAGATAATGCCATCTTTTATTAGAGACAGTAGTGGTGCTGGTTAACCACCACCCCTTGCAGAAAGTGAAATATTTAATTAGGGCATAAGTTTTACAGAAAAAACATTAAGCAGTTTACATGTCAATCTTTGGAGGTATTCTCTGAGAGACAGTCAACGTTTGTCAATTAAAATAAGTATGATGGTTCTCTGTGGCACTGCAAATCCGCCCCTGCCGAGGATTTCCTCTTTCCTCTCTCCAGCCCTTTAAAACTGAGCAAACCTGCAGATGCTATTTTTCCTCAAGCAAATCTTTTTAGCCACATTATTGTCCTACATTAATCACTTCCTACCAACTCCAGCGTTCACCAAAAGCTCATGCTGTCACTCAGGAACACCACAATATAATTCTTCCTATGTTCCTGAAGGTCTTTTCAAAGATGCATCTGTAAGATCTGTTATTTCTCAAGGTAATTTCATTTGAAATGCTCAGAGCATCCAGCGGTCATGACACAGGGTCATGATACAACTCTCTTTGTTTCTGCTGCACAGTCGCAGTGGACAACTCTGAAGTAGATGATTTCTAGGAACATTCATCAGAGTCATGAGCGTAAAGGTAACTACGGAATGGAAGTCCAAAGCTAACCCTGGCAAGGAGAATGGTATGCCTTAGACTGTAAGCCTTCAGGCTGACACCCAACACTTCCACGCCTTTCCCTCACAGTTATGTTGGGACTACTCGACACGCTCCTGAATTGGTCATCAGATCGCCAGTTTTAGCTGGACATATTAAGGTAATTCCCTGATTCCCTCATAAAAGTCAGCTTCATGCTGAACAGCATCTAATCCAGGGTTACTGCAGTATATATTCTGTATCTACAATGTCCCTACGAAGTCAGTTTTGTATTAGTAATTTACGATCTCCACTTGTACATTATTTAAGCTGGTATTCCGACAGACATTCATATTTATGGATAAATCAAGTCAAATAGGATGGCATTAACTTAGAGGCAGAATATAAAGTTAAACTCTACGTGAAGGTACTTCCATCTGTCAAAAAGAAACCATTTAACTAAGGGTGATAAAAATTATGTAGGTCTGGAAATCACAAGGTGAAGCATGTTTGGAAGGTCGAGTGGCAGAGCAAATTAGAGGCAGACGATCTTCAAGCCAGCTGGAAAATCCCAGAGGCTACAGAATGATGCATGCAAGTATTCCACAGAACTTGCTCTGGAAAAAGTTTAGCAGTCTAAAAGGCTTCCACTTCCCAGGAAGAGAACAAACCTCCCTTAAAAACATAGCTTTGAAAGCAGCAACAATGACACAGTGGCTTTGAAAAAGGAAGAAATTGCAGGAAAAGGTTATACCCCAAGCAAACAACAAATCTTATGTAAAGGTAAAAATAAAAACCTCATTTCAGGATATTCAAACCATCATTCTTCACTTGGATTACCATGCCTACAAATTTCCACAGCAATCAGAACTATTCGAAGCTATAGATGCACACATAGCCCACTGCAAGGTCCCAACTTCAGTGAGATCAACAACTGCATCTCAGATTAACGACGCACAATGGAAAGTGAGAGGAGCTGACGATCAATAAATAACATTCTCCCACTCCTATATATCAATACACTGTAGCTAATTAACAGAACTGAAAGAACTAAGATTCTTATTCAGCCACTGCTTCCCTTTTCATGTTACTTTCAGTCCATTCTTAAGAAGGCATGGCCCCACCTACTCCACTAAAAGCATTGACAACCATTGACTCAAAGATACACCCTGCTCTACTGATCGTTCTTTTTACTTCTTGCCATCTGGCAGCATACAGTTGCGAGGTACCATCCAAAGCCACGTGCATTCTACTCCTGTCTCCACTGGATGCCTTTTTCCTTCAGCCAGTAAATAACTTTATCAATAGGAACCCACAGCTAAAGAATTAAGAATTTTAGCCATAAATCTCAAAGATCATTAGATGCGTCACAGCTGATTCAAGTATCTGGAATCTATAAAGAACCTCAGCCTGAAGATTCAAGAATAAAATACATGCAGAAACTGAGAGCACTGGGAGAGAGTTCAAAAGCATTATACAGAGATCCGCTTCCTCTCAGCATCCTCAGACTTCCTAATGAAAACAATTTTCTGCCAAGAAACTTGGACAGGCTTACCCAATACATACCGAAGGCTTTGTAACAAAGTCTGACATTTTCCAGCAGACTGTCAGGCACTTCCTAGCATCCCCATTTGCATTTTTAAGAAAGATGAAAAAGCAAACTAGAAATGCTAAAAACAAATACTTCAAACAGAAGTTCTAAGGGGCAACACAAAATGCTCAGTTTGGTCTCTATTACGGTACCTCCTACACATTTTAAGGTAACAGTGAACTAGCATTATTAATGCAAATGTCCACCAATGGCCAGACTGGTGCAGCTGCTCCACAGTAAAAAGAGATTCTGGCATTGGCATACACTCTCCAAAAAAAAAAAAAAAAAAAAAAAAAAAAAACACCACACCATAAAACAACAGTAATTTCTGGAAATAATTTTCTTCAGTTGCCTTTTTGGAAACTGAACAACAAGGAATTTGGAGACTTTTTTTTTTTAAAAAAAAAAAGCTTCCAAACAGGATACATCCCTTAGATACTTAAAATATATTTAAGTCATAGGTGCAAATTAAGTATGATTTTGCATTTTCATTGGGACCAAGAGCTCTCAGCATATCTAGTAATGACTCTTATGATTTAGAAGTTTCTATGGCTTGGCAGTGGGAAAACATCTCTGCTTCAGTGGCACTGTAATTGCACTGGTGATTAAACACATCATGTTAAATGCTTCTTGGTCCTCTTCCAGGACAGCAATTAGATCGGGATCTCAGAGCCACCACAGCCAAACCCACCTTGGCCCCTGAACGACGCCCGTCAGCATGTCACGGCCCTATGTCTAAGAGCCATCAACATGCAGCGAGTCAGGCCATTAGTTACAGCCACACAGAAGCCTCCTCCCTGCACATCCTGCACACACTGCTTCATGTGTTTGGCAGCCTAGCACAGCTGTAACATATGTTAAAGCAATGCATTTATAGCACTGTACTTAATGGCCTGTCACCATTTCCATTATAAAGCAATTTTCAAAGGCTTATAACTCTGCTGAGGAACTCACTCCGAGCCGAACCCTGGCACACAGCGTAAGCAAAACCATAGCGCCCACGTGTTTACTCTTATCCAACCAGACTAGAAGGATTATTTATCATTAGAAGAAAATTGATCGGATTCTGTATTTCCCCTACACTTTTCATCGTTTGCTCAGCACATGTAACAGCTCACCTTGCACAGAAAGGAGGTTAATTAGACTCTGTTAATAAGACCTTCAATCATCCCCTTCAAAGTCCTGTACACCCTGAGCTAGCTTCTCAAGAAAGCCATTTTACTGTTGTAATCCTGATGCCACCTCACAGATTTCATACATGCTGCATATCTGATAGTTGAGCGTCTCCTTAATTTATAACCTTGCTAATGGGATACAGGCAAGGTTTTTTTGGACAGCTTAAACAATTATTCATGTTTATAGACTGAGGCAGCCCAGTAATTCCTCAAGGGTGATGCGTGCCAAATTCTTTTCACATAGAAGAGCAGAAGTGGAGCATAAAAATGCAGGTGGGCTCACAGAGAACCTGGCAAACAGAAATGTCCACATACACAAACACATTTTTCAGTGAACCGATCTAAAATCAGATGTCCCGCAAATGTAGCCAGCGCCCTTTGCGTCATCAGCTGTTCTATACCCACATGCTTGGGGTATTTACTCTAACTGAACTAGAATTGTTACAATGAAAAGTGTTATCAGTAACATTTTATTAGTATTACTACAGCAGCTTTCTTGCTTGGAAAACATTAATATACTGCTTTTGATTTCTGGACTCCTCACTTTCACCATGAACAATTTCACGTTCCTTACCATGACAAGACTTTCAGTAAGCTGCACAAAGCTGGCCAGCGCCACGCCAGCAGGGACCTCATCATCCTGACCTCAGATTGAAATGAAACGGAGAGCAAGCTTTATGCACAGCACAGTACACCAGAGCTGCCCTGCTGGCAACCTTCCACAGTCAAAAGATGTGGAAACGCATCCCAATGAAGTAGCTGAGTTTTGATTTATTATTTTTCCAATGGCTACACTAAAGCATTCTTCTAAAACTCTACAACTGAAGCACTTTTTGTGTTTTAAATACACAGAGACACTGAAATGCTTTGTTTACAATAACGCCGGTGAACAGCACAAATACACAGGAGGGGAAAACACAGCAACAAAGCAGCTCCTTAATCTTACAAAACAAATCTGGGGCTCTGACACAAAAGCGCTGATGGAGACTCAATTTAAAGCCTTATCCAAACAATTCATACAATAAAACTGCAAAGAATCCAATGCATCTAAACTAGGTAAGATGGGTTGTAACAACTCAGAGCAGACTCATTCGGGTTCCTAGCTCAGCATACAAACCTGCTGCTCTCCAGTCAAAGCTAAATGCTCCATAAATACAAGTCTTTACACTCTCCTAAAAAACAAACAAACAAAACAAAAAGAACAAGAAAAGCACAGCAGCAAAATTCTATACTAAACACTCCTCTACAAATCATCTGGATCTTTTTCACAAAGATGGGTTGTTTAAAGCACAGTTAAAAGGTTGAAATACTAAGCATTAGTTGACTCTGAGGCCTTTAACAGAAAAGCAGGAATAAAATTAGAACATCCTGACCCACCCACCTTCCACCAGTTCCTCTTATATATATATATATATATATATACATGTCCATAAGTGCATTGCAGGTAATAAATGATCTGCCCTGTGACAACACAAGCTCCTTCTTCAGATTTTAAAATACTGAAGTGTATCAAACGCATCTTTTTCTTCAGATCAGACCCTCCGATATGCCACTGAGAAGCAGAAGTCAAAAACCTCAATCACAGGGTCAGTAGAAGAGAATAAATATCAAAGTTTCTTAGAAGAAAGACGTTGGAAGAGACATCAATAAAGTGTCCATTTTGCCCCGTGGCTTGAAGGTGCGACACCCACATATCACACCTCCCCAGGAAGCCTATTCCAAGGCTTCACAACCCAAACAACTGGATTTAGATTAGGAAAAATATCAAAACTTCCCTTTCTTGTTCAGTTTAAGCACAGCATGTCTTTATCCAAAAGGATTTAATAGACTTGAAGACTCGTGTCATCCTGTTCATTTAAGGACAAAACGATGAGAGCTCTGTCAACTGTCCGTAACAGGACATTTTCTATCACCGTGATCATTCCTGAGCTTTGCTGCATTGCTTCCTGTGCATCCGTACCGTGTCCAGCTACAGCGGCCCTATCGGATCAGGGCTCTTCACAGCAGCTCTAACGAAGCTAAGGATAACAGAAACCCTAATGTGTCCAGCAGTATTCTTGGTCATAAATCAAGACTATACCTACACAATCAAGATTATCTCTGTTGTTGACATTGGTTCACGGAAAAGAGAAGACAACCGTTAGCAGAAAGTAAAGAAAGGACCCTTACTGAGTTTTTTGTTGTTGTTGCTGTTGTTTTGTAAGTTCCTTTTTTAAAGTCAAAGTGATACAAAGGCTCATGTTCAGCTCTCCATTTTAACTTTCTGGTTTCTTAAGAGTTGCTACCTCCTCAGGTGTTTTCTGGTATTTATGCAGTTAAATTACACTAATTTACACAGACTATTCAACAAGGCTTTACTTTTAAACATTCTCACTCACCTTAGGAATATAAGCTTGCAAGTCATTGTATTAAGCAGAAGGCACAGTACTACCTAGATTTGCAGAAAGCTGAAAATAGGTACTTTTGAAGTCAAAGTTAAGCACAGAACTCAAGACAAAACAAGACAAATAACGAAAAAATACCCCAAAAACAAACCCCGACAACCTGCAAAACTACTTCTGTCTCAACCCTCCATTTGTTATTAAACAGTGCTGCTACTACAGCAGCAAAACTGCAGAGCTAACGCCAGGGAAGATGATAGACTGAAGTCAGCACATCAGAATAAATAAATCCTTGTAAGAGCTCTTTTGGTTGCACTTTTTTTTAAGCAAAAATTATTTCTCTGAATAAAGACAACTGAAAATGCTTATTAATATTACTATAAAGGCCTAGAATGGGTAAAATTTTTAAACCTCAAAAAAATGCCTTGCAAAGTATTTCAAAGACCTTGTCTCTTGTATGCATGTTAAATAGCATTTACAAAGACAACTTAAACTAGTTAAAAAAACACTGTTGCATAGTATTAAACCAGACCACAAATGTATTTTGTTAAGTACTGTTAACTCCTTCATTGCAGTGATATTTTAATGTCTAACAGGTCAAACATTACACAGGCAAAAAAAAAAAAAAAAAAAANGCCCGGCGCAGCCCAGCCTTGTGCGGCGGTGGAGCCTGGAGGGAAACACAAGGGACGTCAAATGAAGAAGGAGAGGAAAGAGAAAAAAAAAAAAAAAAAAAAAAAAAAAGAAAACCCACTAAAACATCAACCATCCCAGGTACACAGAGAGAAAACACTTACAAGTGCACTATCCAGGAAAGATGTGTCAAGAAGAGTCATAACCCCAAGAATTATTTCGAGGATTCATTTCTAAACATTAAAACAGCACAGAAATCAAGGTACCCCGCTGGACAGCCTGCTCAATGGTGAGCGCAATGTAGCTCCTATCAGTCCTGGAATAGGAAAGCTTTCTGGCCTGTCCTAGGGATATTCTCTCCTCTTGTTTCTGTCTGCTTTATTTCTAAACCTGGATTTGCATACTACACAATTCTAGCACTTCTTGAAGAGCACAGGAAGAATTTTGACAAGGTGCTGGCAACCCTATCTTCTTACTGTTCACAAACATGTCTAAAAGAGGCCACCAGCATGCAAGCTCATATGCATTTCTCCTCCTTCCCATTTAAACCAAGTTTTAGTGAAGTCTTTGAAGGGTCAGCTGAGGGAAATTCACATTCTTGTGTCCCAGTGAGCCTTGCACCCAATCATCAGTCACGAAGCAGCACAGGTCTTATTTAGATCAGTGCTGCCTCTGGACCTGATCAGAGGCAGCTGTTTCTGGTTCTCACCTGGCAAATTGCAGCCAGGTCTCATGACACTGTTCTAGAGAATAAGAGTACTTCTTTCAGCAGAAATTCAAAATGAACTGCATCAAGGATACGTCTACACTAGGAGCAGTCTTCCAGTTAACTCTTTAAACAAAACTTTCCTAACAGTAGAATCAGCTATTCTGGCAGAAAGCAATTCTACACAGTCAATACAATTAAAGAAAAATAAAAGAGAGAAAGAAAATATGGAGAGGTCACTTTCAGAAGTGAAATAAACCACTGGTAGCTCATGAGAGTGGGGGAAAAAAAAAAAAAAAAAAAAATGAAGGTCCTTTCTAGCACACCTTCCATCAGCTCTACCTTGGCCACCCCAAACTATTTTGCTGGTAGCAGAAGCACGCCTGAATGCTTACCCTGACCGCCCAGAAGTTCTAGTCAACCTTCTAATAGCTCACAGGTACAAGTTTGTATCAGATTTTTCCATCTCTCAGAAGAGAACAGAGAGACTGGAGATTCCCAGCCTCAAAAACCATCCCAGAGTAAAGAAGCAGGGTTCCACTTGCTTGCCATGCTGCAGCAATGCTATAAAGCAGTGTCATTGCCAAACACCTTGTGCAAAGTCTTGGCCCAGATGAACATTTTGGATATCTTAACTAGAGAAGAGGTCAAACAGTTCCTCTCTCATATGTAACTTCTGGTGGTTAGTGCAAATTGAAGGAGCACAGCACTTCTAACCAGAAAAACTGCTTACAAACATTTCTCTCAAGAGAGAAACAACTTTTGAAGTTTCTGAAAAACAAAATAAACCACGTAAAATTCTGCTTCAGTGTCCAGATCTCAAGAGCTGTTTTTCAGCATTCTAAATGCAAATGCATGATCTCCAAGAAAAAAATGCAACAGAAGATGCAGTACCCAACAATTTTCAGGAGGAAAAAGTACATTAAATGCCCCAATCCCAGGAAAAAAGTTACTTGCAAAATACGCATTTAAGATCTGCCTGTCCCTGATCCAAGAGCAAATACTAAGTTATCTTTAGTCTTCTCCCTGCTACAGCTAGCCAGGGGTCTAGCTACTTGTTTTTCTGTTCCTGCAACAATACGATATAAATATAGAAGACCTAAAGATTAGTAAAGTTGCTTCAAAAACCAGAGGAAGAGCATCCTATGCACTTTCAGAACACAGCCTTCTGGTCTCTAGCATTTTATTTTATCACAAGTTAATGCAAGACAACAAGCACCTGATTCACAGAATAAAACTGGCATATTAGCAAGTCCATGCTTATGAACCTCTTTCCACAGAGAAAACAAACTCTTGGGAAAAAAACAAACCCACCTGACAAAATAATCTGTAATGGGGAAGTTGACTACACTGATGTCTGCATAATGTAAGTGTCAATATTGAAACAAACAAAATGAAAGGATATAATTAAACAAAAGTATTTTGAACCATAATACATAAATGTTGTTAACAATAATCAAGATGCCTTTCCTTTTTTCTCTTTTACATGGGCAAAAATTACCACATTTACCTAATTATGTCAATCAAAACTAAAAAAATATGACACCATAGAGTTTCAAACCGTTTTCCTCCTGGCCTAGAAAGCCAGCAGTCAGTGCCTTATTGGGTGTCAGCAATCAGTTTTTTCTATCACATTCCAAACATAAAGCGGCAATGATGACTTCACCACTGGCTCTCTTCTGAACAGTCACACACTTGGCATGGAGTCGTGAAGCTGAAGAGCTCCACTCTGAGTTACGTCAGAGCTTCCTTCTCCTCTGCAGCTACAATGGTCACCACCACTGCAAGGGCCAAGAAGTCTGCAGTATGAGGTGATCTTCCACAGGCACTGAAACAGAAATGAGCATGGCACACAAAAACCAGCCCAGACCACCTGCACCAGTGCTGAATTAGAGCCAGCAGTCAAGAGTTTGTTCCTTAAGGAGCTACGCTGGCATTTCACACTAGATTAATCTGTGTATCTTCAAGCATCCACATAATCCGATTTTTTCCATCTTTCATGCTGTCTACACCTCCTCAATATATAATACTGTATTTCTCAAAATTCCAAAAGGAAACAACAGTAATTCCTTGATAAGTATTCAAGACGGGGTAGTTAATATACCTGTCAATCCCAGTAAAACACTCTCAGTTAAAATATCCAGAGTGCTGCACCTCATCAAAGATCTCAATTGATTTTTTTCTGTGATGCAGAACTGTTTTCTCTTCTGCATGTTCATCTGCAGCATGCCTGAAAACTAATCTCATACATTCTAGCATGAGTGTGTGTACCCAGGGAAGAGTAGAAAAGATCAGAGGAAACGAACAGACCCAGATATCCTTCAGATGTCTTTCCCCATACAGCAGGGCTTTTGCGTAACAGCGGTAAGGATCAGGAAAGTTCTCCTCCCCCAGTGTTCTTCACTTCAGTCTTATTATCAGAAAAGTTAAGGCAAAATACCAAATGGAATACAAAAGAAACACATCAGGAAACAGAACCAATTAACCAAATGATTGGGAAGAGGGGAGCAAGACACAAATCTTAGAAGTCAAAATTAAACACAGACTATTACAGACAAGCACCCCTATTTTGCTTTTAACACCCTCATCATGACCACTGGAAGGATTCTGTCCTCAGCCTAAAGCTGACTCACTTCTTAGTATGTAACCAGTCTGACACACAAAGCTGTTCAAAAATTACCCTCACCCATACAACCTGCTCGTGCAGGTGGATGACGTCAATTGAGGCAGGGCAAGCCCCATGCTACCAGCTGAAGTTTAAGGGACTGCGAAATAAGCAATCACACAAGACTCAATGTACTACCACACCAGATTGCCTAACTCCCAAATTATTTACCAACAAATGAGACCATACAAACTGAAGCACATATTAGGTCATGACTAACACCAGGACATGCACTTTTCCAGTTAAGTTTCACATGCAATCTTCCAAGCAGAACACAAAAAAAAACAAAAACCATGGACATTAAAAATCTCAAAACTCAAGAGCTGACATTTTAGGGTGTTCTTATCCTAAAGGCTTAAAAGATCCCGTAGGAAAATAATTTTATCTCACGCCCAACACAGCACAAGTCTCTATGTTGTCACTATTATCCTTCGCAACGAACAGAACACTGTATGTAATTCCCCATGATGTCAGTAAGCGCTGACGTAAGTGCTGCTCCCAACCTACTACAAACATATTTAAACCACTTATCTACAGCCTGGAGCTGATGCAGGGGGTATTTAGTAGTCAGTATTCCACCTAGCCTTTTCCTGAGTGCATCCTGTGAAGAACTGGCACCTTGTTGCCTAATTCATGCTCAGAGGAAGTTCTGCTCTCCACATCTCACTTTAGCTCTCGGCTTAGAAGCTGCCTGCAGAACTCTTTAAAAAATGAAAAAAAAAAAAGACACAGCAACAGGAAAATGGCAAAGGAAATTAAGAAGAGATTGCTTGTCTTGTATCAGGTGGTGCTAACTTCCTACCAGCCTTCACATGCAGCCAGTCATAAAAACTTTTTTATTCCATAAAAACTCTGATGAGTGTATACTTCCAAACATACCACAGACACAACCGCCTAATAGGTTCTACCCAAGACCACTAAGATGATGAGGCACTACAGGAAAGCACAGGATGGAAGCATACAGCGTGCTGTGCTTCTGGTGTGCTGCACTCTGCAGCTCCTGGCCAGTTTGCAGTGAACATTTGTAATTCTCCAGGACTCTAACATCTGTGAAGCAGTTTTTAACTCCAACGATCAGCACACAAGGGCTCCTGCTGCTGTCAGCAGTGGATCAGCTCAACTAGTAGCAGCACTGGTGAAAATTTACTGCATAAAGGAAACATGTGACAGAAACAGGTTACCACACTTCAGCACCAGCGGATGAGCCACGCTAAGTCTTGCGCCATATTCAGAAGGCTATCCTCAAACCCTGCAAAATTTTATTTAAATCACAGCCTGCTTGTGTTTGTATTGTAAGGCTGCAGTGAACTTCACCTGCAATGGGCACTGCTGGTTCATAATCCAGCCTGCGATGTCTGAAAATAAATCTACAGGGAACAAACACTACTGTCAAAAACAAACAGAGCGTACAATTGGCACCATATCAGTGGTACGTAACAGCCACGTACAGCTACTGATGTGGGGGTCTTGTACGTTAGTCACACCAAGGGAAATGCTGACGGTGATAACAAAAATAAGACAAATCTTGTAACTTATTATGGGATTCAATACCACATGTGCAAAACAACCCAGAATACTTCCACAGAAAATAAAGCGCAAGTAAAGAATAGGAAAATGTATTTGCTTGCCTCCTTTTTACACCACAAGGATTCTGGGCTCTTTTCTCACTTCTCTTTTCAGCCTAAGAGCTACAAGGCAGGAGAATGAACACATTGGGAAGTATTAAGATAAAAAAAAATACCCAGGAAATCAAATGCAAGATGAATATTTAACCTTTTTAAACAGAGTAAGAGAGGCATTCACAAGATGCTTGAGCCAAGCTAAACTGAACAACGCTGGGTATTTCAATTCACTTCCTGATCCCTCAGTAAAGGTTGAAGAGAGCTCCCACTTCTGTTCTTGAGACTTTATTAAACTCAACAGAAGCCAGGAAGTGGCCTGACAGTCCCAACAGTTCTGTTGATGAAACAAATTTCAAAGCGTGTAAGTTTCACTATAAAGGTTAAAACAGCAACAAGAAGAAAAGCAAAAAGATTCTTTTTGTTTTAAAAGTCCCCTTCCCAACCTAAGCGAATACCTCAGACTTTCAATGAGCTGCAACTCTGGACTTCAGAATTAAGCCTTCCTCAAAACATAACTCATATGCTGTCTGAGAACTGCAACTAGCAGAACCGCCAAGCACCGAGCTTTCATTTTCTATGCATCACTCCTCAGCCTTTCCCCAGAAACACAGAACTGTTGCCCAGATGGTCTTCACAGCCCTGTGACTCACCTGCCACAGTTTACCCACCAGCTACAGCAACACACCCGCCCTCGTGTTAACAGATCCAAAGGAGTAGAGGTTATATCCACTTCTGCATTTTTGCTATTGTGTAAGAAACTTGTGAATAAGACTGCATTCAGTTGTCGGGGTTTTTTTTTTTTTTTTGTAATACTTATAATAAAAATGTTCACACAACGAGGGCAGGGTTTGCTTCTGTACCACACCTTGAACATTCCACCCCACAGCACCCAAAAAAGTCCAGAAGCCTCCTCAAAAGTAGGAACACAATGGTCTATGGGGGTTGGAAAATGAAGAGGTTTTGAACAAACTCTCTCTCCTCTCAGCTGCCAATGGCACAGACTGTCTTATCTCTCTTTCCTTGTACCATTTTTTGCCCGTAAGGGTAAGCATTTTATTTTGAGTCATAACCTTTTAGTTAGAACAGAAGTAGTACACCGTTAAAAACAAATAAAAATAAAAATAAAGCCTATGAATTGGACTAACCAGATAAACACTCTGGTCTTAAGTCAAGTTTCCCTGACGTACAAAGCAGTGCCCTTCATACATCAGGACCAAAGATTTTGAAAAAACATTTATCTTGCTGTTATGCATCTGAAGGACAGTGGCTGCAGCTGGATTTCTGCCATTTATAGTATGTAATATAAACAAAGGTGTTATGATTTCACAGAAAAGACTCAAAAAATTGAAAGGCTGATTAGGGGAAAGTAGAACAGCTCTGCACACATGAGCCTTCTCCGTACAAGCTATGTTGTATCAAAGCTTTACATTCTGCTGTCATTGCCTATAACCATAAAAGCAGAATTGGTGTGGAAGGAATACCTCATTTTTGCATTACTGACTCCTCTTCCAAGTCACTGAGGCTTCTCAAACTGTCCTATACCAAACATGACACCATACAATTTGCGAACTTACAGCTTGTTTTGGACTAAGGGCTTCTTTCTTTCCTACAGAGCATATGCATCCAGATTTCACTGAAACTAGAGCCTTTTTGGTGTACAAGTAACTGTTCATTGTGGCAAACACTGCTGGTAAAAGTACAAATATTCCAAACTACTTTTAAGTTCACAGCATTGAATGTTAAACATCCATACTGACATCAGCTATTGCCCTGCCAAGTCCATCTGAATTTAACAGGAAAGTATGTGAACTTGAGAATCATGCTGACTCAGGACACCTGAACTTGAAGTCTTTATTTTAAACATCACCCCCTCCCCCATATCCACCCCCACATTACCGCAATTAAATTGCTCCCCACAGCTCTGCCAGCGTGTTCAGTAATCCTATCTTATTCCCTACTTAAAGTAATATACCTGATTACCCTATTCAGAGAAAATCCTGTTGCCTCCCAGGCTCCTGACACACTGTTACAGCATACATCCTAAGGCACACAAAAAGGAGTTAAGGACAGGAGAAAGTTAAACACCGGACAACAACACCATACAGAAACGGGATAATGTATGAACTACAGTCCTAGAAAACTTCGGATTTCCAAGTTTTTTCCTTAAACTTCTGGATCACTGAGCATGCTCTAAAAACCTTATGCACGAAGTCTGTCTCTTTTACAGAAAATAGTGACGCTACCTTTGTGAAATGCTACAAATACCCAAAGAAGGTCACTTCCAAATGAAAACTGTTTAGAAATAGGTCACGTGACACACAAAAATCAGGCATATCGCTACAGAGTCCATCAAAGAGTCATAAACACAGTGCTGATGTACTTCTGAACATATTTTTCCCCAAACAGTTTGTGCACAGGAACAATAATAAAGTACTGTGGAGTGATGCATCTTTCTAAGGGAGGAAAATATTTTTCTAAACAGAAGGTAACTGCTGCCAGTAATTAAACAGACAAAAGAGGCATCAGTAGCAAGTCAGAAGTACTCCACAACAGCATTAAGCACTCATTGTAGACGTACAATGAAAACAGCCACATTTCTGTCGGCAGTGGCAGACTGGCAGTGGCAGACGAACATCTCACCCCGGTATTTAGAACACTGACAAGTCACCATGTGTTTATGGCTCACTTTCACATTCGCAAACTACCGACAGAGTTAAGGTTATCCGTCCTGTTTTATGGCATCCCCTCATTTGAAAGCTCTGAAGTTTTACTACACACTGCATGCTAACTACTGATTAAATAAGGAGCAGGTTTTGTTCTGTTATCCTGCCAGCTGGTGAAAATATTTGAAGGTTAAACTGTATTATTTATTCCAACACATAACTCATTTCAAAGTTATTAAAAACTCTTGCACCTTTAAATACTGGCATGCTTCACAGAGGAAAAGAACTACACAATTATTTTTAAAATGCAGTTAAGTGAAGTCAGTATGCACAAGCCTATCAGATGCTGACTCTACCACGAAGCAGTCACCCCACCAAGAGATTCACATTTCTGCTTTGGAATCAGCCCTACAAGCCCACAAGCACCGTTTGATCACATTACGCAGGTACGGATGGCAACATAACGTTTTCAAAGGCTCAGTGGGACCTGACACACAAGTCTTTTAAATGCTTTGAAATCATTTGCTATATTTGGACTTTCAGTGAAGGACACTGGATTACAGGAACTGTGCTTGCGTTGTTACCATGAAAGATAAGGAGTTCTTTTTGTTTTTAACCCAATCGTGTTACTGCAGGGCTCCCCTCACCAGGCCCTCCCAGTGAACAAATCTAAGCTCCACCTTAACAAGAAAATACATTACGTCCTATGGTACTTGATCAGAATTCCGGTAGTTTGAATCCATTCCCAAGCTTCTGAAAATTTGCAAGTATACAAAAAGGCTAAACAATCTCACCAGTGAGTGAAACCCAGGAAGCTGAGACTGTAAACGGTCCCTAGCTTGAAACTGCCTATACATGCATGATCTCTTTCATGCTGTAACGTTCAGAACATTGGTTTTGCTGTTTATCTTGCTAATCTCTTTCCAGCCTCATGCACTTCAGTGCCATCCTCACTCCTGATGTCAGGAGAGACAAAAGAAGGTCTGAGTCCTTTCTGACTGCCCCCACACAGCTGGAGATGGCCTGTGCCCGCCGCCACAGAGAGAGCTGTTCTGCCCCTCTGGCAGCTGGCTCAAACCACCAGCCACAAGGTGTGCCTTGCAAGATTAACCCTGCCCAGCGCTCTCACCCCAACCCCATTCAAGATTTCCTCCTGTAAGCAGCAAGTGACATAACCAGTGGAGAGCACTCCGCGTTCTCCACACAAGCTTTCCAGTCATCAATCTCACAGTTTGCAGTAACACAGAACTTGGTTTTCAGTCTTCTACTCATTCTCCCCAAAAACATAACTAGACTCTGGTGGTTGAACTCAGCTCTCCTAGCATCAGGTGTTTCCTGGGCCACACTGCGGCACATTTTTCCTCTTTTACCCAGTTTGGGATGCAATTCCATTTGGGGATTTTTAACACCTGAATCATTAACAGGTGACATCTTCACATAATATCAATGTTTAGGCAGCATTCTGTGCCTGTAAAATATAAATAAATATTTTCATACCATTGCTATTCCAAATTTAGGTTTAGTACAATGTAAGTTTTAATTTAAAATGTATTTATCTTGGATTTCAGAGTCTCTGGCAGATCTGTAAAGCACTAACAAATAACAAAACAGGTAAAGCTCAAAGAAACAAGCAGGTCTTTTTTAAAAAAACAAAATCCCATTAATTCTATAATCTTAGCAGTGCAGGAGTACAAGAAAGCATTACACAACGATCTGACAAAACATAAATAAAACCTGCTAATCTCATCTGCTCTCAGCATCTAACTAATGAGAAATGCAACTAGGTAAACAACATGCACGCTACAACACAGGGGGGTTAGTGAAGCGTTTAGGGCAGTAACCAAGCATGCTACCAACAGCAGCAAGTCTGATTGTTGCCAAAGTTGTTTCCAAACAAATCTGCTGAGGTAGCCAGTGACCCGCAAGTCCTAACTCCCAAATTTAACTAGCTTTACCCTGCATCACTCCACTTTTGCATTTTAAAACGTTAGAATTCTTTATATCCATACAATCATTTCGAGACAAGCATTAGCTTACTCTTCTCAACCACATAACGCCAATTAGCAGCCTACCTTAAGAAAACAAATTATCAGAATCTCCCAAAAATCTTAACTACTTCCAATATGCTACACACTCCCTCAAGTTCAATTGTTTTGTTGTAGTACGATTACATGCACGCAGTGAGATTTATTTTTTCTCACCAGTATGAACAAGTTTGCAGCATCTATATAACTAAGACTGATGGAATTTTATGCCTAGCCACTTGACTTTTTCCTTGTAAGTTTACAACTAAAGCCTTTATGCAAGTATAGCAGATCTAAAAAACGGCTGGAGGACAGAGAGAACAAGGTCACCCAAAAATAGTAAGTTTTATTCCCTGACAAAAAATAAAAATACCTCGCATTTCTTTCCTGCTTGTGACCACTTACAAGAAATGGTGACAAGGAAACTAAGTGAATAATCAAAATGTGAATGTGCTTTACCCTCCCTCCATCTCACTTCCTCCAAAGTTTTATCCCAGCCTCAGTTCATTCTCTAGGGTACCCATCTGTGACAGCCCCTGCCATGCTGCGCCCAGACAGCCCACTGTAAGGAACTCCCACTCCAGCGTTGCTCAGGTGGAAGGCCCCTACATAAGGCTGCGACTGCTGCAGAGGGCAGTGTGGGCCAGCTGAACACGCAGCTCACTTTTCCCCACTAACTCAGCGCTGGGTGTTGGGCGTAAACCAGCTCACGCACCAGCGTGCTGGCCGTGAGGAACGAGCTGCTGCGTGTGCCATGCAATGGGCGACAGGGCAGGGAACAGCACCTCCCAGAAAGGGCATCAGGCGTAAAGCTGGGCCGAGACCCCCTGCTCCAGGCGCTGTGCCTTTCTGGTATCTCACGCCGCTCAGGCGCTCGCGTTTCAGTTACCAGTACAGAAAGATTTCAGCACGCACGTTCTGCTTTAAAGTTCAGGGGTTTTAAACACCTAGTGAAAAAGCAATCCTTCATCCTGTGACAGAAGGAAACCTTTCCACAGGCTGGTATTTTGGCTGTTCTGTCTTCGATGATCCAGATTAATGCAAACACAAACTGTAATCTTCACGGTTGTCATTTTCACAAGGTGGCTTTTACTATTTTCTAAGTGTTTAAAGCAGACAGCCTGTATTTATTTACATGAATAAAAACAAGAGCAGCACAGCACTCAGAAACCATTATGTCATCCTCATCATTTTTCTATTTTGAAATGACATGGAGAAAACGTGGGAAAAAGCTTCAACCTCTCACTATTTTCTTTTGCTAATTGAGACTGAAGGGATAAATCACAATCAGCACACTTACTGCATCTAACTCAGGCTGTGGGAAATCGGGGCCAAGTTAGATACTTCATTTACATGCATACAGAGCAAATGGCGAATGCTCTTCGGTTGGATCAGCTATTCATGCACTTCTGAAAGTAATCCCATGCGAAGGCATGGTAACCAAGTACTGAGCGACCATTAGCAGCAGGCAATAAAAACGAGCCCCACAACATTACCTCACCCTGAACACTCACCCAAGCCACGTGTAACCGTGCCAGAACACAGCTCACAAGCAAGTTTTAACCACCTAACCACTGTGACAGCGCTGTATGCTGCACATCTACTGCTTCATCAGCTATGCCAATGCTGAGTCCTAACTAGGAGCAGAAGTTAAAAGGGATTTCAAAAATTTAAGCAAGCAGAGGTATCAGCCCATAACTCTTCAGTCATCTCAAATCTACAAGAAAGATGAAATCAGAAAAGAAAAAAAATGTTTCCTTGATTGCACGACTAAATTAAATTTTTAATCATACATCTGCACACCCTCTTCAGCTGCATCTTCTACTCGTGGAGAACCCCCTCTGTAAGGAGACCACATGATCCTCCCTCTCTCCACTTTCGCCATAGTGGTCTCTGGAGACACCTCTGTTTGTCCTGTACTAACCAGGAAACCAATGCACAGCAGATACGTTAACTATGACCTTCACGGACATGACTAATTCAACTAGAATCAATGTGAATTAAACAAGTCTGTAGGTGCCTGCAGATGGTACAAGTTGAACCATCAGCTAAATATTTTGTGATAAGGATAATACCACCCTCAGCCTTTGCTACATGATTTTAACAGAAACAGTAGTTCCTGAACCATACCTACAACTGAACACCTGGAAACCAACACACAAACATTATCTAGGGTCATCTGCCCAGTCAGCTGGTAGAAGACATTTTCTGTTTCCTGCTGGCCAGGAGGACGTAGGCATACAGGCAGAACAGACCCTGGAGACAAAGGCAGTATCTACCAACTTCCCTATATTCTGAAGGGAGGTCTGTGTGTCCAGAAGCTTGTCTACTTTTCTCAAGTTAGATAGTCAGTCAATCTAATAAAAATGTAAAGTCTACCCTCAGAGTTTGTCCTGCATGGATGATGAGGGACAAGAAAGCTGAACAGGAGAAAGGAAGGCACTGTTCATTAATCATGGAACAGTAAAACCCAAGATAAGGATCATCCACACCATTCCCCCTACCCTCCTCTCCAGCTGCCTTCACAGACACCCAAAGAATGCAAACCTTTGGAGCAGCCCTGGCTGCGTCACAAATCTTACTGCAGAAGCCTTAGCGGTGCAAATACATGTGGACCGTAAATCCACCGAGGAGGTTACCGGTTGAGTGGCCTTGAGTATTCCTCAAAAGTAATCAAAAAAAACCCCAGACCTTCTCTTTTATTTTTATGCTGTTCATATCAGGAAAAGTTATAATAGGTAGCCAAAACTGTATTCAAACAAAAGGCATTTATTTTAAGGCTATTTCCATCCTCAAAACTGACAGATGTGCATGAGCAGCATTCAGCACTACAGCAAGTCGCCAGTTACACTATCCCTACAGTAACTATTTGGTAGAAATAATTTCAGTTTTTGCAAGTCTTTATCAAAATTTACAAATAAATTAAAGTCTCTGTGCCTGTGAATGCATTTAAACATATAAAAACAAAAAGCTTTCAAGATTTCTAACCACTTTTATTTGCAACAAAAACTACTTGAAAACATTTCTATACTAAAAGTCTGCAGCAAACGTTGCTAACAGAAGTCAGAAACCCATCGCTAACTCAGAGAATGGAAATAATAATGACAGAAAGAACATTAACAAGTTGGCTACATCACTATTTGTCTCAGTGGCATCTAGAACTCAGCAATGTGCTGGGAAACTGATCCCAAGACAAAGAACGAACCCAGCAATTACAGCAACCTCTGCTGCACTGTCTGAAAGCTGTGGATTTCAGTTTCCTAAAGCCCTGGCCTGGTGCTAGTTAGTTTGCATTTCCAGTTACAGCAGTTTCAAAAGCAGCCAGCAATTTCAGTCACTTGAATTTTGGATGCATTTCAGAGGACATGTCAGCTCAGGCAACCGAATTGTGACCTGTAATATCAAAGCTCTCGTTACGCCAGTAAGTGAGGAAATTTCCAGTATTTTACTTTATTTTGAAAGAATGATGCAACACATTTGTCAAGTTCATTATACAATGATATACAGCACTGTGTTTTTTCTTCACCATCTGAATCTGCCTTTACAAGCCACTTGAACAGGACAGGAAGTGTTAATTATTCACCAGAAAGATTTCTGGTCTTGCCTGAATTAGTCACAGGAGAACATTAATAGTAAAAGGAAATGCTGCATCATAGAATAAGGGATAATAATGGGGTCCTATCTTCACCAAGAGAGTAATACAAAACCACCTGAGACTTGCAGATGTGTAACGCAGGCAGCTCTTGCTCTAATTGCACAGCAACTCTTCTGATTGAAAGACACTTCCTCCACTCACCACGAACACTTCCTTCAACAGGAATGGCCTTGGAAACAACATGTCCACAGGCCACCCTTGTTTTACCGCAAGTTCTGATTTAAAACAAAAGTTTCGCTATAAAGGACAGAGCTCGGGAAGATGCAAATACTCCTTGCTGTCAGGTCCCTCACTCAAGGCTCCTAAACCACTGCGGAATTAAATGAAGAGTGACACAGGACTCACTAATGAAGGAAGACATGCACGTGAGAAAACACGGTCCAGCTGACAGAGTCACAGAACTGATAATAAATCCTTTCCAAACTTAAATGCAGAGAACTTATATTAAAAATAAATAAATGAAAAAAGAGAACAGTATTCAGCATTAGGGGCACAACATCTGTATACCTGGAACACCATGCCCAAGCAGAAAGTTAAACTAGCAGTATATCCGGTGCCAGTTACTCTACTAACAAACCACAGGCCAAAGAGAAGAATATGTAGTGATGTTCCACACCCTCGTTTATAACAGCTAACTAATTCTGGAGAAGAATACACTCTTAAGATAGGTATGCTGGAAGTATCACAAAGACTCCGTGCACCTGACAACACCAGGAGTTACCAGCAGAGTTGCTACTTCCTTAAATCAAACCAGGAGTCAATTTGCTCCATCTTAAGTTAATTATTATTTCCAAGGCAAGTTTAATTTCAATTACTTTGCAATGGAGTATTAATCACAAAGACCCATTGCCAAGAAGAGATATTTAAAGTGTTCAGATACTATTGTTAATTGCTTTCTTTTGAAAGCTCAGGAATGAATTAACTCCTAGGTTAGGTAGGGAGGTTACCGAGTACGTATGGATTACTCCTAAGAGCACTTTATCAAATTATAGCACAGCTGATGGTTCACTTCACAACTGCACTTCAATCTTCTAACATTTTGAGCATTTTTAAAAATGAAATAATAATGCTTTCTATATGAACTCCGCTATTAAAAACTGAATTAGACCAACATGCTTGTAAAATTAAAATTGGAAAAGCTTAATTACAGAATCATACAACATTCAAAACACACGTTTCATTCCTTCAAAGAAGCATGCAGTCAAAGGCTGATCCTAAAAATAGAAATTACTAGATTTTAAATTAATTAATATGGTAATAATTCAGGGGAGCACTAGAAACCTCTCTGCATGAATAAGCAGAGATTTGTTAACACTTGGGCAATTTTAGAAACCATTACTGTCTGCTAGTTTACTGGAGATTTTTAGAAAGTAACACTAGGACACTAAAGGATGGGCAAGCGTTACTGCACCTGACATTGACACCTGCTCTCCTAAGCTGCTGTCAGCAATGCCTGACCTAAGGGTCACCTTTCTCCAGCTAAAAATGCATTTTATTGAGCAATATTGAATATTTGTTACAGAAAAACTTCATAGACACTTCAGTGGGTTATCAACAATCTAGACTAGCAGCAACAGCATCTTCAGCCAGAAGTCAATCTAACCAACAGCCAGAAGGACAACCCAGCTGCAGCGCTGAGGGGTCCCTTCTGAGGGATGCCTTTTACCTACTCGATACACCCAGCTGCCTCTGACAGCTCCAACAGCCTGCCATTAGAGAGCAACTGCTGCTGTGATGGCAACAGGGCTGGCCTCAGTCACCGTCGCGTGAAGCCCATGAGGACATGGCTTTAGGTGCTCCTTTTCAAAGAGCTAATTAGGAAGCTATCATGGAACCAGCCTGCTTTTTTTTTTTTTTTTAATTAAATAAAACCCCACTACTTCTAATCTAGTGTTATGCTCCCTTCCTCTCCCTCCCTCTTAAGTACTTAGAAATTAAATAGGACTTCTGCATTCAGACAAACAGAAGTTAAATACACGCATTACAAAACCAGGCCCTCAGATTAAACAACTCACCCAGTACCACATAATACGTACACTAAAGCCAGAAAATTAAGTTGGTAATCATCACACAACCCCTGTTTCTCACAGTTTGCCTGACTGCTTATTAAAAACTGGTTCTCCTAAAATTTTATCTCTGTTTATGACTCTTCATTACTTAGTTACTCTCTAAACTGCACCAAACAAACACTGCAAGTCTAACACCAGCCAAAGTATTTTCATTAAATGACATCACACCAGCAACAGTCATTTTAAAAACAAGTTCCTCTAAAACACAAAAATATCACATCATTAAGAAACTGAAATGCATCATCCTCACATTGACCCACAAAGTTCAGGTTCCCAGCATGTGTACGGTGGACAGAGCGAACAGCGGGAGGAGGGCAGGACACCTGCAGCCCTGGCGCGATCCATGCAGGGCAGCAGCCCCTGCTGCACCTCACGGGAACACCCCGGGGCACGTGCGAAACGCCAGAATGCACCAACGCCTTTCTAACAACTCCGCCATACAGGCGGTACTGCACTCACCGCAGTGTCTCCAATTCATGGAATATTGAAACCCTTCATTTAAGACACTTTCCCAGGTAGAGGTGAAGAATAATTCAGTTTTAAAATAAAAAGTGTTCAAAAAAAAAGTTTACACCTCAGTTTAAACCTAAGTTCCTTCACAGATCTGGCATCTAGAGAAGTAAATTCATGCTGTGAACATGCCTGATTTTTAATTTGCCTTCCAAAGATAGAGAAGGGACTCCGTGCCAGTGAGCCCTGCCAGTGCTGAAAGGACAGGAACCGCACCTGAAGTGCCATCTGAGCAACAGGAGAGGTGAAGAATGGAATCGAATTTACCCGCCTCAACTGAATTCAGCATCCACCTCCGAGAGCCAGGCAGAGTTTCACCACAGTCACGATCGAATATTGTCCAATGCCATGCACAAGACATTTGTGCTAATGCCTTGAAGATCCCAAGTGAGCCACTTAAGGCTGCATATTTGAGGAGATGCAGAGGAGCATTGGGACATTTTAAACTTCAAAGAATATGAGCACTCTTTTGCTGAAAAAATGTATCACATTGATAATTTCCACCAACTGCCTCTAAAGAAGCCTGTGCTTATGCACAAACTCCTGTGGAACAATCATTTTAAAATCCATTAATAATTGCCGTAGCATATTAGCGCAAATATTTACCAATCGTCTCCAATGAACATATCCATCACACAGCTAATGCTCTGCATCACCATGATTTCAACAGCTGTGATCCTTCCATCACTTAGAGGCTTTAATATTACATGCTAGGCTCACAGAGCAACAACATCAACATTTCTGTGGAAGCCAAATGATGAAATGGTTGAAGCTAATGCCATTAAAAACAATAGCGGTATTTCCTTACCACTGATACCTATGTTGTGACCTTCTAACAGAACGGACTTACCATTAGAAACTTAACCCGACGCACGGTCAGCAAAATGAGGCCATACACAAAACGCAATGCATCCCCGCTGCCACACAACAGTTGAATATTTCAATAGCACACCAGCTACGCTGTAGCACTAACTGTGGAACAGTCATTAGCAGCAACCGAATTGTCAAACCTTCAGAGTTTACAAAAGAAATGAAGGTAAAGACAGGAAGGTAGAAAGAAACCTGGTCGGTGACCCAGACATGTAACTTTTCACTCTGCACTCCCGCCAGCTTCAAGCGGCAGCACACAACACCCACTTCATCCCTGTCAGGCCCAGCGGCAGGAGCAGCAGCTCTGAGGCTGAGTTTCACTCTGACCAATGAGGACTTCCAGTCCAATTAAAAGGCGCTGGACACAGCAGTCTATAATTAGCACTGCCTCCATCTGTAATTAGAAAGTGTTTCTACAACATTTTGTGTGAAGATTTTGAACAAATTCATGTTTTAAGCAAGCGTTTGTTTTCCCAAATTCTGGCTTCCCCGAAGAAGTAAACAGACAGTTTTAATCAAGCAGGCCTATTTTTGGATCTCTTAAACAAAACACCCTCAGACACCAGCTGCTTGAATTTATTCACTCCTTAAAATTATCACACAGCAAGATTAAAGGAAACAAAACCCATTACTTTTTGTATAAACAGCGTGGCTATGTTATGGAACTACTTGTTGCAGGATGTTGTGAGGGTCAAGAGCACATATGGATTCAAGAAATCATCATATAATTTCATTTAAAAAATAATTAAGACCTGCTAAGCCATAGATCTATACCACAGAGGACAACCTTCTGTCAGACTGCCAGAAGCAAAGGAGCTACACCAAGATGAGCACTGCTGCATGCTTGCTCTGCTCTTACACTTACTCCCTTAGCTTCTCTTATCACCCAAATCAAGGACAGGGCTGGACGCACCCCAGTACAATCCAGAACAGCCGTTTGTTATTAAACAGCAAACCCTCTTCTTTCTGTTTTGTCTGTTCCACTGAGTACCACAGAAGAAAGCACTGTTTTCGCACTCCTAGAAGGGAGCTCATTACTGTTAAAATATTAAATCCGATTCACCTGCTTTTACTGCAAGTGCCAACAACCCCTGTTCCTAAAGGTCAGCTTCTGCAGCAAACAGAAAGCTTAGCCCTGATCCAAAACACAGCAGCTTCCCTGCTCACTGTACAGAGGAGTAAGAAAAAAAGAAGTCTACCTTTTGACTTTAGCTGAGATGCCTTGCTAGTTGCATTATGGCCGAGGGAAAACCCAAGAACCTCACAGCATATTGTCGTTTATTCTGTATATTCTTACTCAGGCAGGGAAGACAACAAAGTCCAGCTTTTCTCCCCTCTCTCTCCTCAGACAGCTCCTCCATGTCTCATGATTCTCAGTATCTTCTAGAATTTCAGTCTAAGCCAAGAATTTCGGTGTCTCTCCCAAGTCTCTCACCATCCTCTGTAGGATTTCCTAGGAAAACCTGTGACTGCATAGATTCACCGTTAGGCTGTTTGGTTTTGTCCATTAAATAATTTCTCCTTCCCATTTCTGCAGGGCACCTACCCCACAGCAGGCTTTACCTACAAACTGCTTCATGCTCTCTTCCCCAAGGATGTAACATAATTTTAAATAAGTTCATGCACAGTATATAAAAGTATTCAAGTATTTTAGTCTTAATCTAAAACCAAAACACACAGTAAGGACCACAACAGGCAAATTAATTAATAACTTGATTCAAACCCACTATAGCTTACTGGGATCGATGGCCTATAAACATTTGTGTAATTCTGTGAAAGTTCATTTTACTTGTATTACAGCACATTGGAAAGTAATAAAAGCAATTAATCTTTTATACTTATAAAAATGTTTTAGGTCTTGTACAATGCAGTAAGAATTACTCTAAAACATAAGCATCATTAATTTATTGATTTAAATCAAAGCATCACTCGCAGAGGGAAAAACCGACATGTCTTGTCACCAAGAGAACTGCAGAGAAGCTCTGCCCCACACAGCACTATCCCAAGGCACCTTACTTCAGCCCCAGCATACATCCGTCACTCAGGGACCTCACTCTAATCAACGATAACCGATTTGGTAGCAAACAAATTGTTTTCTCCTGCATAATTGACAATTTCACTGCTTTTTCCAGCATGTGATGCAGAGAAAAGGTAAGTAAAAGCCTAGCTAAGGAACTGCATGATCCAAGCAAAGCGAAAACTAATTCTCAGAGGGAGAGAGAGAGATTTCTGCAGTTTACTCAAGACTCACTTTGGAATCATAGAATGGCCAGGGTTGAAAAGGACCTTAAAGACCATCCAGCCCCAACCCCCTGCCGTGGGCTGGCTGCCACCCACCGCATCAGGCTGCCCAGGGCCCACCCAGCCTGGCCTCGAACGCCTCCAGGCAGGGGGCATACGCAACATGTCTGGGCAGCCTGTGCCAGTGCCTCACCTGCCTCTGAGTGAGAAATTTCCTCCTAATACGTAACCCAGATCTCCCCTCTCTTAGCTTGAAACCACTCCCCCTTCTCCTATCACTATGTACCTGTGCAAAAAGTCACTCCCGCTCCTGTTTACATCTATGTTTCAACAGTAGTTAAATAAAATTAGGCTTGTGAAGGCATTATGCATTCAGGACAACGTAGACGGCCTGTGAGAACAGAAGGTATAGAGTCCATGTGGAATGCACAGCTGCAGCCACAAAGAAAAAGAAGAGAAAGACTAGCCAAAAAGGAGGCTTCTTAGTGGCACATATACAGCAGTCATTATTTGTTTAGACGCAAGCTCTGGTGATGCACAGTCACTAACTAATCACACTTACATTAATGATTCACCATTTGATCAAGTGTTTAATTTTAGTAAACAAAATTGAGGGAAGAGACAGATTGGCATGGCAGGGTGATACATAAGTAACTGGAAAACCCAGACTCAGAAGTAAGGTCTGGATTGGGCACACAGCGCTTGGGGCACGATGCCTCACCACCGATGCGATGTACGCAGTGTCAAAGGCAGAACAAAAGGTATCACCCCACAAAGACCTGCTGGCACATTCTCAAACAACATTGCCACCAGTTTTAGCTGACTACAGTACCTTAGAGTTGCCAGAAATAAGATGAGATGAAACCAATCACACTGTGTTCAATCAGCTTCCTGCTGGCTGCCACCATTTCAAGAACGGAATTCATTTGGTTCATGTCCATTAACATATTTCCTTCTTTTTTTGATTCTAAGTCACTCAGTACAATGGTCTGGAATGAGTCTGGACCATAAAAAAAAACAAACAGCGTTCACTACTGCACAAACAGAGCTGTACAAGTGTCGCCTTCCTCTGACTTATCCCTCCACAGTGTACCAGCCAAGGAGTATTCCAGCTGACAAGTCCCACCTGTGCATCCAACTGCCTCGCAGTAAGAGCCCCAGCCCCCTGATGAGCTACGCACCTTTGTGGAGTGCTTCAAAAGCCAACAGGGAACTGCCAGCGTGAAGTTCATTACAAGATTATGCCTCATCTCTAATCAACAAAGTGGCTTAAATGGAATATATACACATCGCCATCTTTTCATGTATTTATTGACTTAGACCTGAAGGTTTTATATATGTCATTAAGTGAAATGGGTTTCTGAAATCCACTCATCTAAGAAAAAAAAAAAATTACATGGTCTGTTAATCGGGAAGGAAGAAAGAGTTTTTCCAGATGGTAAGAATGACAAGTTAAGCACAGCATAAACCCTGAATGAAGCAACCTAAAGTAACAACCTGCGTACTGCACCCCTTCCAACCTTTGTACACTAAGACTATTCCAATAAAAACTGAGATTGCAGCTGACTGAAGTTTAAGATACAAAAATAGAAAGAGCTGGGGGGGGGGGAGGAGGGGGGTTAAAATATTTCCAAACAGTAAAGTCGTCGAGTTTTCCATAAATAAGCCAGTATCTGTGTGAGATGGTTTTGTGAAATATAGAGATCCTCCCAGTGCTCCACTTGAACTTCACTAGAGCAAAAATGACAGCCTGGACATTCTAAAGGGAAGGGGAAGTCTGCAGAAGACTTAAAGATAGCTTCTGTGATCTCCCACAAAAGGTAAGAGAACGTTCCTTGTTGACCTCAAGCAGATGTTTCAGGAGTTCTGAACAGTTTCACTCAAGTCTCTCCTTTCAGCTGTTCATTTTTCAGTCTCTTAGATCTTGAAACATCAAGAGTTCAGTGGTTTTCCAGTCACTAGAGATTCCTGCAGCCGACAGGATCTGAATTTCTAATACAAACCCAGCATTATTAAGGAAGAACCCCTCCAACTTGAATGCAGTAATACACACAGACCTCTCCCGTTAACTCTTTGCACACCACCACTACACCAGTGCGTATTTCAGGAACTACTTTATGACTACGCACCAGGAGGCAAATTTCAGCCCACAGATCCACAGCCTACTTCAGTTTTAATGCTTCTCTCAGTATTTTCCTGCACGTTTCCTGTATCTGTGGATAACCGCAGAAAGCATTCACCTTACTGCAAATGGTGCTGCTAAGCTATCAATAAAAATCAAGTTTCAGAACTTGAATGCTGTAAGGCTGCAGATAAAGGACAAACATGGCCCTGTTGCTCTTAAAGCGTGAAAGCAACGTAAAAGTCACTGAGAAGACTCTGCCCTCTTCAAGACGCGTTGCTGGCAGAACCCTAACCGACACCTGGAGCAGCAGAATCCCAACGTCATGTGCGTACGGGTCTTCTTCCTAGCATGATATACTTCCTCCAGAAAGCTGCTTCAGAGCTGCGACATCCCGAGCACTGCTGCCAGTGCCGCTCTGCCTCAAGGGCATGTCCATACAGATTTAGCAACGGATCCCTGCGGGTGCTGGCAGGGCCTAAGTCATGGCAAGGCAACACCTGAGCTTCGTCAGGACACAGAAGTACAAGCCATCAGACTGTAGAAGCTGATGGTGCTTTTTAAGTGAAAATACAGCTTGCTACTGTGCACGAAAAGGTATCTGACATAAAGTTATCTACTGTACTGCTGGAGAGAGTTAAGCATTTTCACAATGCTATCTTTCACCACCGCATGGATGACACACTCAGAAAAAAAAAAAATTTTTTTTGATAGCCATTTCTGCAAGGGAAAATGCATGTTTTATGAAAAAAAAAAAAAGTAGTGGCTTTAGAGGCAGTGGGTTTTCCTGAGAGCCTCCTGCCACCATGAAGCAGATCCTCCAACACAAAGCATCTTCTTCCCATTATCACAACACGCTGAACCAGCCAAAAAGTTCAGCCAGAGAAAAAGTTCACTTTCAAGGCTCTGTGACTCTCACGTCAGTATCACATTTCACAAACCAGCGCTGCCCTGCAGAGAGCAGCAACTTGTTTCCCACTACAGTGTGGAAGGCATCAGGTCCACACATGGAGCCCAACCCAAATAATTCAGCGTACATTTGTGCAATGTTTTGGCCCACCATTCCCAACAGTACCAGGGCATACGCTGCAGTTCGAGTTTGTCATAACTCAGAAACGGGATTTTAAACCCTGCGGCTCCAGTAGAACAACCCAAGGCACAGCAGCATCCCTACATCGCTCATCGCTTCTCCATCCTCTCAGCCTCCACACCCCCAGAGCTCCTTAAGCCCCAGGACACAAACCCCAAGGAGGCACCACCCCAGACAAGCGGGCAGCTCAGGTGGGCCCTCAGAAGCCTACAGAGTCACATATTTCTTGAACATTTCATAAATAAGAAGGTCAGGGACTAACGTTCCTGTGATACACACTGCAGGCCTTCCACGGTCACGTGTATCTGCCAGCATACATCTGCCATGATACATCTGATTTTTTTAAGAAAAGGAAAACCAGCCGACAACGGGAACATCTTCAGCAGACCCAACCCTAGGCATGGCAGGCGTTTAGCAAGGGCCAGGCTGATTTTTCCCCACCTTGAGCAAACGGGGATGACCCTACTTCCTCGCCTCAGCCAACAGCGAGCCAGGACCTCATCCAGCGCGAGCCTCCCTGACTCTGCAAGGTGACAAAAGCACCACGCGTCCCCCCCGTGAGCCCCGTGACCTGCACAGAGCCGCCCGAGGCACGGCAGG